>PVIH01001267.1:132500-247945 GCA_004025045.1 Sigmodon hispidus | reverse complement strand
CTCTCTCTCTCTCTCTCTCTCTCTCTCTCTCTCTCTCTCTCTCTCTCTCTCCTTTTCCCGTGACAGCTTCAGGCTCCAGGCCTCCCAGTCCTTCACTTTTGCTGATTCTCTGCTGAACCTTCATCCCTCCAATTTAGTCACAGGGAAATCCAGCCAAATCTTTCACAGTGAGAAAAAGTTCAGCCGAGGAGTTTTGTAAGCGATGATATCTAGTCTGAAAGTCAGCTTTGAAGCTTCCTGGTAGTAAATGTCTGTTGAGAGTTTTGTTTCAGTTTGGGGGTGGTTGTTTATTTTTGTTTTGAGAAGTCTTACTTAAGCTAGGCTGACTTTGAACTCACTCTGTAGCTTAGATGATCTTGACCTTCCAGTTCCCCTGTCTCTACATCTTAGTGCTAGGCTTGCAAGCTTGCATCACCAGATCCAGTTTGTGGGAGCTGGAGATGGAGCCCAGGGTCTCGAATGCTAAGGAAGCACCAGATGACCTACATTCCAGCTCTAGTTTCAGTTTTGAACTGTTTTTTTTTTCTTACTATTACACATATTGGGACCATGTTACATTCACACCATTCATAGTGACTTGCCTGTGAGAGGCTCTGGTTCTGTCCTGCTCCGCTTTGGTCTTTTGGAAAAGCACTTTCTTGTTGGTACCATGGGAACAAAGAGAAGACACAGAAAGAAACAAAGTATCTAACTCAGACAGCAGAGTCTGCCTAGTGCCCACAGGCCAGGGGCTTTCTTTGTTGGGGAATGAGTTCAGCTTTAAAGGCCCTCCCTGTGAGGTATCTACAGCATCTCAGATAATAACATGCAGAGGGTTACAGGAATGCAGATGTCTGCACTCAGGAGAGATGCAGTCTCTTTATTGGATACAAGCATCATGTGAGCACAGAGTATTGGGTTAACTATAAAAAAGATCATTCAGATGGCAGAAAAAGAAAAAAATGATGAGAGATAGACAAATGAAAACAGATGTAATAATCAAATACATAATAAATGAAAGCATAAAGACGGGGGGGGGGCAGGGGAGCTGAGGAAATGAGGACCTGAGTTCAGATCTTTAGCACCGTAGAAAAGCCAGGAATGGTAGCATTCATCTGTAATCCCCAATGCTGGGTGCAGAGAGACAGGAATGTTTTTTTTAAAATCTTATTGGCCAGCCAGCCTAGCTGAATCAATTAGTTCTAAGTTCAGTGAAAGACCCTGTCCCACAAATAAGGAGGAACGTGATCAAGGATGGCACAGGATGTTGACCTTTTGCCTCCACATATGTGCACACACACCAACATGATCACATACACATATACCACACATATGCCCAAATAATAAAGCATTAGAAGGATTTCAACTAATAAGTCAAACCAGGAAGTGGTGGTGCATGTCTTTCATCCCAGGATTTTAGAGAGAGGGGCAAGCAGATCTCTGAGTTTGAGGCAAGGCTGGTCTATAGAGCAAATTCCAAAATAGCCAGAATAGGGGCTGGAGAGATGGCTCAGCGGTTAAGAGCACCCTCTGCTCTTCCAGAGGACCCGGGTTCGATTCCCAGCACCCACATGGCAGCTAACAACTGTCTGTAGTTCCAGTTCCAGGCAAACACCAAGGCAAATAAATAAATAAAATAAAGTTTAAAAAAAAAAAAACAAAACAAAATAGCCAGAATAGCTAAAGATACACAGAGAAATCCTTTTGAAGAAAAAAAAGAAGGAAGGAAGGAAGAAAAAGGAAGGAACTGGAAAGATGGCTCAGTGGTTAAGAGCACTGGCTGCTCTTCTGGAAGACCCAGGTTCAGTCTGGTTCAGTTTATAGTTCCAGTTCCTAGAGAACTCCATGGGCAGAAAGCATGCACATGGAGTATGTGCATGTATGCGGTCTAAGCATCTTCGCACATAGTATTTTTTAATAGAAAAGTCAGGACGCAAGGTCTATTCTTACACTCAGCATCATTGTGGTCAAAGTCATCTTTTTCTAACAACAAAATTTAGGGAAATGAAAGAAAAAGAACAGGGAGGGAAGGAGAGGGTGGAAATGTCACCAGTGTTTTATTGTCTAACTAGAAAACCGAGTAATCCAGGCGTGGCGACACATGTCTTTAATACCAACACCAGGAAAGCCAAGGTAGCTGAGTCTGTGAGTTCAGACCATCCAGGGATACATAGTGAGCTCCATCTCAAGAAGAGAGAAAAATCAAGAAAGAAGATTAGAAGACCACCAGATAAAAACTACTGGACCTAAAAGATAGCCAGGTTAAAATAGAAAGTGTAGTCCTACTCCGTCTCGAAAACACCCACTTAAAGAGAAAAACATAACGGGAAAGTATTCAAATAAATACCACGCACAGCATAAGCACAAATAAGGAAAGTGTTAAGTTTGGAGACACTTGGGCAACAGCTTAAGGAGACTCCTTTCTTGTGGCCCACGCTGTGGGTGGTGATTATCTGGAAGGTTTTCGGGTCAATGGTACAAGTGACAAAGCTCCTAGACTACAGATCTGTGTCTTCTGTTTCTCAGAGCACAGAGGAAGAAGCCACAGTCACCAGGTTTGTGCAGAGGTCACCAAAGCTAACACTAAGAGCAGTCATTGTGTAGAACACTGAAAAGATAATAAGAGAAGCTACTCAAACATGACCCCCCACCCCAGCCTGAGAACTAATAGTTCCGCAAGGTGAGATTTAGGGTCAGTTTTCCTGTTCAATTTCTTTGCTTCCACTAAGCACATTTTATTTTTAAAAAAGAAACTTCACAAATGAATATGGAGTTTATGCTTTTGCAGGTTCTTCAAAGTAC
Source organism: Sigmodon hispidus (assembly GCA_004025045.1). NCBI lineage: Eukaryota > Metazoa > Chordata > Mammalia > Rodentia > Cricetidae > Sigmodon > Sigmodon hispidus. The sequence continues at coordinate 245,164 of PVIH01001267.1, read as the reverse complement.
CTGTTTTCTGCTCCTGGAGGTTCTCCATGCCTCTCCTTGTGGTCTAAACTAAACCCCAGCAACCACTGAGGCTTTGATGTGGGCTTCAGAACAAATTGGTCAAATCATATTTGAGTTGTTTGCACATGCTGTTCTGAAAAGTATGCAGAAATATTTGGTGCCCTGTGTGTACAAGGTGGCATTTGTGATAGTTAATCTTGACTGACAACTTGATGGGACCTAGAATTGCCATAGAGACAAGCCTAGGTTGCGTTAGTTGAGGTGAGAATGAGCCACAGTGAGTGTGAGCCACACCCTTCCAGAGACGGGGAACACGGAACTCTATAAGAATGAGAGCCAAGCTGAGTTAAGAGTTATCCTACCTCTCTCATTCCTGACAGACTATGAGACCAGCTCCCCGAAGACTGCTGCCATCCCTTCTCACCATGGTGGGAGCCTCAAACTGTAAACCCAAATAAATGATCATGTTCTTAAGTTGCAAAAAATAAGCATTTTGCCACAACAACAAAAAAGTAACCGATCAGAATTAGACCTACACCTGAGAAACATCACCATTTTAAATGGTGATGGATGTGACTATGTGAACCACAATGGGGACTTCTCACATCAGAATAGGACAGGTAGAGAAAATATTTATCATGGAAAAACCTGAAGGAGAAAATATCTAAGAACAACACAGCCATCAATCACTACTATCCAGGATGCCAAGGGAATTGCCAAGACAATATGGCTAGTGTCCACATCCCTAAAGGACCTCAGTGATGCTGAACTTTCCCTTCCCTATCCCAAGAAGTGACTGGGGTGTCTCACTGTTTGTGGGTTAAGGATTAATATAGCTGGAAGTTTCTGGCCTGTCCAGCCCAAGGTCTGGACCTGTAGTCCCACAGCCACTTAGCCCCAAACAATGACTCAGAAGCTTATGTTAATTACAAACTGCTTGGCCTATGGCTCAGGCTTATTGCTAGCTAGCTCTTGCATCTCAACTCAACCCATTTCTATTAGTCTATGTCTTGCCACGTGGCTCATGGCTTACCTGTACTTTTACATCTCGCTCTCTGGGCAGCAGCTCACAGCATCTCTCTGTGTAACTCTGCCCTCCTTCCCCTTTATCTATGCTTGGAATTCCCACCTGCCTCTAAGCTGCTTTGCCAGAGGCCAAAACAGTTCCTTTATTAGCCAATGGTAATTCACAGCATACAGAAAGACATTCCGTATCAGGTTATACATCAGAATTGGTTGGGTTTGTTGAGTGTGGCAATTATAAGCCAATACAAAAGGTTCTCAATGCTTTATCAAGACAGTGTCAGCCTCTCATCTGAAATGGAGATTGTGGTATCTGGTCATGAAACTTCAGGAATAGGTGTGGATGTAGAAAACAGAAACAGGGGCAACTGGGGAGTGTCCCCAAGAGATGGCCCATGACAATTGTCCAGCTCTCCTGCAGGTTGCAGTTACAGACTTAAAAAAATGTGTGTAGGTTTTTATTAATAACAAAAGACATAAAAAATGAAAATACCTTTTGTCCAAACCCAAAATCGAGAGATGGCTGCTTAAAACATAGTCAAAGTTTTGAAGCTACACAGGTAGTCCAAAGCTACTGTTGGGAAAGCAGATGTGTTCAGATGGCAAGTTACAGCTACAAGCACCACGCTTGGAAACTGAATGTGTGGAACTGGCAGAGAGCTGTTGTCAGTTGCCTGGAGCTCTGGAGATGGGTCCTTAAATACCAAAGCCCTGTACACAAAACAGGAAGGTAAGGATTAAATGAATCTGACCAAGGAGGCTGGAGAGACGATTCAGTGGGTAAAGCTGTGTAAATGTAGGAGTCTGAGCTGGAATCCCAAACTGTGGGCTCCAGGTTCCGAAGAATGGCCCTATCTTAAAGCAAATATGGTAGATGAGATAGGGAGATATCTCAGTGGGTAAAGGCACCATCTATGCCAGTCCTGATCCCCAGAACCCATGTAAAAAGTGAGCCTGACAAAACATGTTTGTAATCCTAGTAATCCAGTCCTACAGCAAAATGCAAGGTGGGAAGGGAAGGAGTCCCCTGATGCTCAAGGGCTAGCCTGGAGTACAAGAGACAAATAGCAAGAAAGACTTTGCCTCAAACATAGCAGAGGGAAGGCTAGACACCCAAGATTTTTCTCTCACCTCCACATAAATGTGTGTGCATGTATCCTCATACATATATGCGCACAAGAATAAATACATAATAAAGAAGGAAAACAATTAGAAGACATCCTAATGTCTATATTCTGTTACAAACAGCTCATACAAGTCTTTTCATGTCTTCTATAGGGCTTTCTGTCTGTATTTATTCTGGATTTGACCCTAAATATGTATATCTGTATATGAATAAGCATATATATACATGTATAGACATATAAAATCTTAATTGTCTCTTGTTCTTGTGCTGATGGCATATTTTAAAACACATAGGATTTTAGTTGACTATATGTCAATCTTTTATTGTGGTTGGTAGATTTTGTGTATCTAAGATCAAGATCATGGAAATATCTTCCAAGTCTTTAAACATATTGTTTCATATTTCATATTCGGGACACATCAATTTGAAGTGAATGCATATAGTGTGAGTCAGGCATCACACTTCATTTTGCTTCATACGACTAGCAATGGGCCTGGCCCCATCCTTTTCCACTGCGCCTCTCTCCTCCCACGACCCAGACATCACGTGATCATGTGGGGCTGTGTCTGGAGTCTCCTCCGTCCCTCACATTGAACCAGTATCCTGCCATCTGTCCCTGCAGACTTACAATAGGTTCTCTTATTTATTTATTTTTTTTTGTTCAAGTCTCTCTCCTGTTATTCTTCAAGGTTTCTAGAAGCTTGAGTTTTAACTGAAATGTAAGCATAGTTGAAGAGTCAGTGCTGAGGCATATCATAAATAACTAAAACAAAATGAACAAAAACTCCCACCCAAAGCAAGGAGAAGAATTGTTTTTAAACTGTCTTAGATTTGTGCATTTGTATCGTGTCGGGCCAGATGATGCCTGCAGGATTTACTTCTTTCCTCTGACCATGTAGGTCTGAGGAGTGTCTCAGGTCATCAGGCTTGGATACAAGTTATCTACCTACTGAGCCATACTGTCACCTCTGGACAAAGAAATGATGTTCTCTATTATGCTTTCTACTGCATGGGTAGTCGAGTCATCTTCAAGCTGAAAAGCCAGCAGAACAGGTTTTTATTTTGCCTTTATTATTATTGTTGTTATTATTAATATTTTTTTTAAACTTTATTTATTTATTTATTTATTTGCCTTGGTGTTTGCCTGGAACTATAGACAGTTGTTAGCTGCCATGTGGGTGCTGGGAATCGAACCCGGGTCCTCTGGAAGAGCAGATGGTGCTCTTAACCGCTGAGCCATCTCTCCAGCCCCTATTATTAATATTTTAAACTGCCTCACTAATGTAGCCAAGGCTTTAATCATCTTTCCTCTGCCTCGTAGGGGGAAGGGTTACAGGCAGGTACCACCACATGTGACTAAACTGTTAATCTCCTATGCAAATTAAATTGTTCTAAAGTAAGCTAGCTAGACTTTACCAAGTCTGGTTTAGGATGAGTCCCTACAAGATTATATGATAATGGAAGAAAATATTCTGTTGCATGGTATCAGTTGACCCAGGAAATGGCAAACTTAATCCGATACACCTGAACCTCACATAATAAAATTATTATCTACAGATTATTTTAAAATGTTTAAGGATAATTAAATACTTAAAAAGAAGAGTTTGTGACCATCAGAAAAAGCAATATTTTTTAAAAGGCTGAGCTGTCTTTAAATGGAATCCAACTGAGTTTCAGGAGATGAAACAATATTTTTTGAAATGAAAGTAACCATTGATTCCATGAAAATGGAAAGTTTTGGTTAAATAAATGTTGGCTTCAACCATAGAAGCATGAACAGAAGCCCTCATTAATGATCCTTTTCTACTGCAGGCTTCGAGCAGACCTGCTCAGTGCCAGCAGACGTGGAAGAAGCAGGGAGCATGCTCATAGGCTACCCATATCTACCAGTCTTTCCCCCCAGGGTATTTGTCTTGAATGTTAAGAGTGATATTTTTAATGAAATGCCACCAAGACAATAATGCTCAAAAAGGATTCAATAAAGTCAAAGGTGAAAGGGTGCTTCCTAGTAATTAAGGGAAGGCTTTGTGATGCCACCTAAACAGAGCCCATTTGGATGAGTTCATCATGAAGTGACATCAGAGAAGCTGAGATCATTTCAGCATGTTCCCCATACACATAGCAAACCCTGACTAGATTTAGAGCAGATCTAAACCCACATGCTTGTTCCAAAGTTTACAGTTGCATATGATCCACATCCTGACTCAATGCTCAGCCTCCCATTCCCCAGCCCCTGTCTAAAAGCTCTGCCACATTACGGCTATACTTTTGCCCATCAGTGTCTTGAAGTAGCTCCTGAAATAGTGAGGCCACTGTGATGTATAAGCGCTCATACTAGTCACTAAGATCAGCCAACAGATCATGTTAGGCTACTGCTCTACTATTGGGCCTCTGTACCAAATTTTATATACCTCAAATATGTCCCTATGGTCTCAATAACAACTCTGCTATATATCTATATGTAATTTTTCTTCATGTTTTATCTTTTTATTAGTATTTTTGTTAACTATACAAAATATAGGATTTCATCCCAATATTTTCATCTAGATATAATCACTCTGTTCATATTTACCCACACTGCAACTTTCTCTATAAATATTTGTTTATTGAGACAGGCTTTCACATAGGCCAGGCTGGCCTTGAATTCCTTAGGTAGCAAAGAATGACCTGAAACTTCTGATCCTCCTGCCCATACCTGAGTCCTAGGACTATAGGCATGTGCTATCACACCCAGTTTAAGTAATGCGGGGGATTAAACCCAAAGCTTCCTAGGCTAGCACTGTATCAACTGAGCTACAGGCCCAACACAGCAAATTGTTTTTCCATTTTTGAATGAAGAAACTGAGACTGGATTTTGTTGCCATTGTCTGTCTTGAGGCTTGTACATATGAACCTGAGTGCCTGTATGTGTGTGTGTGTGTGTGTGTGTGTGTGTGTGTGTGTGCGTGCATTCATGTGTTCTCTCTCGTGTACCTGTCTGCTTGTATGTATTCTCTTTTACACTAAGCAGCCTGACCTTTAGCTTCCTGTCTAAACTAAGCTTCTATGTGAAAACAACAATGTATTTCATTAACTCTTAAACATTATCACATAACAAAAGAACTCAGCTGGTTTCCTCAAGGTTTCCATGATCTTCTGACCTCCACCTTCATACAGCAGGCCCAGTTGCTGCTTCCAAACGGCTCTTACGTAAATCCACAGCCAAGATGCACTTCACTGATGTCATCTTCAAAGCCCAGACGACCATCTGAGAGGCTGGAAGAAGCCAGTAAAAGATGGGATTCTGGGGAGTCATCCCAGGTAAGCTGTGCTTTTATGTACCCGCACATTTGTGGAGCAAATTACTTGCACTAAGCAGGGCAGTTAAGGAACACAGTTCAGTTTCATTCTTAGTATAAACAAGAGAGAGGGCCTGTGTCTGTAATTTCAACAGCATCAGGGTCATTTCGGAGCTGGTGGGGTTCTATTTGTCTTAGGAAATCTCGAAAACTTTTATAGGGAATTCGGAAAATATTTTTGGCCAGTAGGAAAGATAAAATCCCTGCACACAAAGTACAGGCATGGTCCCAGGGACTGCACAGACAGACTGCTGTAAAACCCCCGTTTAATAAGGCATTAAAATGCCATCGACCTGGACACATTAAAAAGAGAGAGAGAGGGAAGGAGAAAGAGAAAGAGGGAGGGAGGGAGGGAGGGAGAGAGAGAGAGAGAGAGAGAGAGAGAGAGAGAGAGAGAGAGAGAGAACGCTATGAAAACAAATACCATTCAAATAATTAGGATCTTATGCCTGAGGCCAGCCTCAACGCCAAGCAGGGACTCCCCTGCAGAAATGAGAGCCCAGCCGGATCCCAAAAGGAGAAACGGGCCAAGACAAAGGCAGCCCTGGCAGGCAGGCCGATCCCAGCCCCCTCTCTGCCCGCCTCTGTGAGCCGCAGGCTGTGTTGGAAACAGATTCTCTTGGCCACCTTTGGTTGCTGAGCAGCCTGGGGTCTCAGGTGAAGTTCCAGAGCCAGAGGTGGATGGCCCTTCTGCGGGGAAGGGTCTGGAGAGCACAGAACTCGAGGATGGCCACAGCTCCTGTGCCTCCTGCCAAGGACAAGGAAGCAATTGAAAACCTACTCTAGCTGGGCGAATAGATGCCAAATGGGTGGAGGGTTGCAAAGTGCGCATTTGTTTATGAACATAGCTGTAAGGGGAAAGGATGTCTTTTCACAAGCTGCCACAGGTACAGAGCTTCTGTGGAGCCATTTTCTGCCAGGATGCTGAGCCGTGCAGGCCAGGTGCATGCCTGCCCAGTTTTATCCCCTCCCCTAACCACCCCGTAGGGTAGTTTCCTAGGGACTCAACCCCAGAAATTTGAAAAATTAAGAATTTGTCCTCATTATTTCTGTTTAGAATCACCATAGTTGTATAGGTGTGGCTGGTCATCAGATCTAATTGAAAAGCACGCTCATAAATTTGAATTTTAAACCAGACTGCAGCTCAGGTACAACCCAGCCTTGGGGGGTTTGTTGAAGCTGTTGCTGGTTCATTCTCTCTGAAATCTCCTGCAAATCTATATCAGTGATCAGCAACTTTCCTTAAGGCACCCCACAGAGAAACTCCTGACCATCGGAGTACAGGTCTATATTTACTTCATCTTGTACCATTCTTTTTCTTCTGAGAGAGATTGTAATCCAGTGGAATTTGAAAATGAGAACATGGAAAAGAGGAGAGAAGAAGAAAAGAAAGAAAAAGAAAAAAGTGAAACATAATTAAAAATCTATGGGTTTTTTCCCTGAGGTTAATTTGAATCGGACCAGTTGGTTTCATTTTGCAATACAAAAGAAAAATTCAGGCCTTAGGGCCCAAGACTTTCATTAAATTGAGCTTTAGTGAGTTCTAATAATATGGTGGTTTATTAAAAGCGTGAAAAATGTCATTGCAGAGGCCTTCCCTCAGCAGCAGCCTCGCCTCCGCCTCTGACTCAGCTTCCTCCGTGGCAGCCTGGGCTGTAAAGTTGTGGTCAGGATATTTAAGGTCCACTGAACAGGCTCCTTGAAATCTTTCTTGCCATTTGGCTGGGCTCACGTCCCAATTAGCCATCTTGCCGTGCAGAGAAGTAGCTGGACAGAGAGCGGCTGGGTGCTCAAGGCTGTAGTGCATGATGATTGGTCTAACAGGGTAGCAGAGAACTCAGAACCCAGTGCCCCGGCAGGAGCCCGCTGGAGGAAATGAAAGGACCAACAAACAGCAGGCAGGGAGCACTGTGGCCGATTGTTCCCAGCCACAGCTGTGGGCTTTCCTGTGTGCCGGAAATTGACCTCCTCAGAAGCCAAGGATGCAGGCGGACGCAAGGATAACGATAAGGCAGGTGATGCAGCTAAATCATCCACCTCTTAGAGCCAATGACATTGGTCCATGCTTTGGTAATCATTCTCTACCCTAAGCTTATAAAAAGTTATATTTTGGTTTTGGTTTAGCTTTTCTCCCAAGGAAATGCAGAAATAAGCATGGACTCGGAGTAATGGACCAAGAAGCACCATGGTTACAGCTCTTTTACTTGTTTTATTTAGAAGCACCTCAATTGATTCTTAAGTCTAGAAGGCTGGCTTTTTAAAATGCAAGAAACTGAATACAAGAAAGTCTTGCCAAGGCCTCTGATCACATCATGGCAAAGTGAGGGAGAGGCACTTTCGGGGGTTTTGCTTGTTAGATTGATAACAAGGTCTCATGTAGTAGGCTGATCTCCAACTTGATATGTGGTCAAGACTAGCCCTGACCCTTCTGATCCTCTCCCCTCTACCTGCAGAATTCTGGGATTACAAGTGTGTACCTCCACACCCAGCTTTCTTTCGAGAAATGATTTATTCCAGTGTCAATGAGTTTGAAAGAACCCTAACTCTGAAAGAGAGGCAAACTTTCAACTGTCCCTTCCTCAAACAGTGGTGAAGATGATTGATTAGCAGAATACCCCGCCCCCAAGCCAGAACAGGTTGGTGGCTAGCTCAACTGTCATCAGAGAGGCTTCATCTGGACACTGATAGAAACAGATGCAGAGACCCGCAGCCAGACATTAGTCGGAACTCAGGGAATATTGAAGAAGGGATCATGGGAGTCAGAGGGATCAAGGGCACAAGAAAACCTACAAAACAAACTAACCTGAGCTCCTATGGGCTCTCAGAGACTGGACCAACAACGAGGGAGCCTGCATGGCACTGACCTTTGCCCTCTGCATATAGTTTATAGTTGAGTAACTAGGTCTTCTTGTGGGACCTCAACAGTCGGAGCAGGCACTACCTCTGACTCGGTTGCTTGCTTTGGGGACTTTTTCCTCCTACCGAATTGCCCTATCCAGCCTTAATAGAAGAAGTGTCTAGTCTCATTGCAACTTGATATACCACGGCTGGCCCTTGACATCCATGGAAGAACCAGCCTTTTCTGAAGACAGAGGAGGAGAAGGGGGGGGCACAGGATGGGACAACATATACATAAACAGGAAAAAGGAAGTAGATCCTCCCCCAATACCCTGTGACACCGAGGCCCAGAGCCCTGGTAGTGTGAGGTGGTCAGGTACTGAAAAGACCAAGTGTGATTCTTCTCACACTCACTCGCCTGCTGCCCTCAACTGGCATATTGCACACCTAACTAAACATGGTCCAGACTTTGGCATCTGGTAGAGGAGGCTTAACTGTGAGACGGGAGAAGAAATAAAGCCCCCAAAAGCAATAAATAGAATTTCCCTAAAGAACAATAAGTCTCATATCTTTTAAGCATCTAAAATGAAACCTGTGCAGACTGGCATCCTAGACTGGGGAAGGGTAACAACTTGGATTGTGCATGGGTTTTATATGTATTATTTCACTATATACTTGAGAGATGGGCTGTCCTTTATCATCTCTAATTAACATGCCTGGCAAGAAGTTCACAGAGATTAGGCACGTGTCTAACAAGTGGTGAATTTCAGCCCATCTTCATCCACTGCCTGTCCAGGCCTCTCTACCCGAAGCTCCGATAAACCATCCCTGGGAGGATGGCATAGAGCCCAGAGCATCACACACGAGTGGCAGAGATCCCAGCCATTACACAGAGCCCCAACCTCACTTGCCTATCCCTACAGAGTCTTCACTTTTGATCCCAGCTCCCCTGGGGAAAATGCCTCCTATCAATATACTATTTATAAATTAACTTACAATCCAGATATGGTAGTGAATACCTGTAAGCCCCAGCTCTCCAGAGGCAAAGCAAACAGAACAAGAGTTTCAGGGCAGCCTGGGCATAAGGAGGCAGTCCCCCCAAAATAAATAAAAGAATAAATAAATTTATAAGATATACAGTCATCCTAACAAACATTAGCTATTTGAAAAGAATGAAGTAAAATTCAGAAAATACATTCAGGATTCCATTTCCTACTTTGAAAAGCCCTGCTGTAGATGCAAACAGAGCCCTGTTGTGATGAAGAAATGCATTGTTGCAGATATGCCTCATAGACTCGAACTTTTGAACTGCTGCTATAAGGGAAGCAAGCAGAGGCATAGAAGAAGAAAGACGGCTGGGAAAAAGGAAAAGTCCCACAGCCAGCATATGACAGTCCTGGGACCAGGCCCATGTGGACTCACACCCAGTCCCAAACACTTTACTGCCTTGTACTGGTGACATAAAAAGGATGCCAAAAGTTCATTTTCTTGGGCCAGAAAATTACGTTTGGGTCTCTAATGTAACAGACCAGAGCTTACTGCCTGAGACAGCCATACTGAGTCTGGAGTAGATTGAGGTTCATCCGCTGCCCCGAGGAGACACCAAAACTCTCAGTCCAGGCAGCCGAGCACGTGGAGCCTAGGGAGAAGTAAGACTCTGCCAGGCTGCATTTAATGCTATTAAAAGCAGCTCACATAGTTTCCATCATCCCTAATGGAGCCATGTCATTTTACAGACCCAGCCCTTGCTTCAGGCATCCGGCTAGGAATTATGGGTATTTAAAAGAAGTAATTTCCAAGCAAGTCTCTTCCAGGTCATTCCAAGTATGCTGTGTCAGGCATTAGAGCAGTAAGAGAAAGCAGCCCTTGCTCGACTACCTGAGCCTCATGGATTTGAAGCCTTCCCCCAAAGGATACCCAGTTGTTCTGGAGGCATCTCAAAATTTATCAAGCCTGCTGGTGGCATCTCTGTGGGGAGGGTACTATAGCATCAGCTGCCTATATGTGAGGATTCAGGGCTGCAGGAATAAGTAACTCCACAGCCCAGGAATAGCTAATAGCAGGGCTGGTAGAGGTGGTTTGGTCTCAGAAAGGGAAGTTTCTGTCATTTTGGACACTTCAAACCATGAAATTAGTTAAGCTTGTTCATTTCCCTGTTAGTTAATCCCAAAGCCACAGAAGTCTACATCTTTTTGTCTCCAGAAGTCTCAGAGGAAAGAGGACAGAGAGGACCTTGCCAGTCCCACTGGTAAATGGCAGAATTAACAACTTAGAGCAAAGAGCAAATACTTCCTCCAAGAGAGGCCTGGGTTTAAAGCCAGTTGTGGGCTTAGACCATGACATGGAGACATTTCTCCATCTCCTTGACCTTGGGTTGCTCTCCTGGGAGGTGGCTGTGTGGGACATCAAGCCTAGTGCCTGAGGGCTGATGATTAACAAAGTGGAATGCTAAAAATCCTGAGTTCAGATCCACACTTCTTCCTTGTAGGGCTCTGCAGAGGGAAAGCAATGTCGGTCCTTTAAGGGAAGCGGTGAAGTGGGACATGGTGTTTGATGGCCTTACACTGTGGACCAGAGACTGCGCAAGGTGCTTTCACACAGTCAAGCCAGAAGCAGTGGTACCTATGATTGCAGCACACCGGCAGCCCAGCAAGAGGATCATGAGTTTAAGGCTTATCTTAGCTACAGGATGAAACTTTCAAAAAGAGAGTGAGAAAAGGAAGGGAAGAAACCCCTCCACAATCTTAAGAGCTAGATGTGCTTAGCCATTGTCTCCAAGTACCCACCAGAAACAAAGAAATGACCTTGTTGTTTATGAATACAAGCCATAAGGAGACAGTGGGGTCTGACTCACAGAGCAGCACTGTTTGGAAGGTTGTGGTATCTTTAGAATAGAAACAGAAGAATAGAATCTTCCCATGATAGGGAAGAAAGGCTCAAAGAACACCTGGCTCAGTGGTCCATGAATTGGATGCTGGAGAAGACCTTTTACAGATTCACCTGCAGGGCCAGCAAAGACCTTCTGGTACACTGAGCTTTGGTGGCACAGGCCTGTAATCATAGTACTTGGGAGGCTGAGGCAGGAGAATTCCTTTGAGCTTAAAATCAGCCTTGACTACATGGTACGTGTCAGCTCCCCCACCCCCAACACACACAAACCATCTCAACGAAACAAAAGAATAGCTCTTGGCTATTGGCCTCCTAATTCCTGACCAGCTCAGTTCCACCTAGACGCACCTCCTCATCCCCTCTTGCAACAACCTGCCAGGATCCCCAGACTCAGGAGATCTCAGCTCCAAGGCCAAGACTTTCTCCAGCTGCCATATTTCTGCAGCAAGTATTTGTTCAGTCAAAAATCAGAACCACATTTTCTACCTTCCAAATGTCAGCAACATTCAGTGTCATGAGATTTTGTCGGAAAAAGGTCTTCTAATTCTTTAAATCCTAAAGGTATAGACTGGTGCATCCTGGAGATACATCTATGACAGAAACTTCACATCTAGCCACCAGGAAGGATGGCAAGTGATGCCTGGGCTGCTACCTCCTCTGCCCACACAGGTACCAGTTACTAGGGTTGAGAAAGAGGTCAGGCTATGAAGGGATGAAGGAAGAAAATTCCTGAGCATGCTCTCTCCATTAGAAACCATGTCTGGATGTGTCTTGTCTTTAGTTTTCTTTTCTTGAGACAAATTGGCTTGAGTCAATTGGCTATTGACATGGGTTGAGTGTGGTTCCCATGAAATTGCCTCCTCTGAAAAAGCACACATTTGAAATGCCTGAGAGATGATAGATGTCAAGGCTGGATGCTGGAAATAATCCTGATCTAGTCTTCCCGTGCTTACAAGCCTCTAGGAAACAAGGAAGAAAAGACAGATAGCTGTCATTGTAGACATCATACTCCACTGCAGGCCCATTGGGCAGAAGGATGCTCAGATTGCCCATTACTGAAAGCTGACCTGCCTTGCTGGGGTTGGGGCTGCTCCAGGCTGAAGGCAGGGACCCTCATGAAGGTAGCACTCTTGTCTCTGCCAGCAAATTCTTCAGTTCCACAGGTCTCAGCAGCATCACACATGGGTGACACATAAGTGCACCACTGACTGAAGGGAGACAGTAGCCCAGAACCAGGAATTTACCAGGATGATGTAGGCACTGCCAGGCCTGAGGGATGAGAGAAAGGTTTAGATAGAAGAACTTTGGGAGGCAGAATCTTCATCATTTGCCACAAGTTTAAAGCGAGCTTGTCAGGAGCACAAGGAGTCAACCCCAAGCCCACAACTGTAAGAGGAAGGCAGAGAAGCAGTGCTGGCTCAGAACTGCTGGGGTGACCAGGAAGTGGTGTCAGGAAAAGCGAGTGAAGCTGGACTTTTAAGGTTCATGGGCATATTTTGTAGGAGGAGCCACACACATAGATGGTGTCAGATAGAATACCCTGTGAGCTAGAAGGTTGCAGCCTGAGGCATCCATCCCACAGCAGTGCTGAAGGCCTGGGAGAGTCAAAAGGAAACAGCCCCCAGGGCAGTCTGTCCAGTTGAGTCCCTAGCGGAGGCTTTAGCCTCCCTCTGAAGTTTCTATGCATAGCATTTGGGTAGTTTCTTTGAGTTTAAGAAATTCAATAATCACACCTCAATTTTTGTTTTTTAATTATATGTTTTAATTACAGAAGTGATCACATGCTTATTGTAACAAGCCAAATAATACAGAGATATGGAGGGGAATTCTCAGACCATCCTTCTGAACCATCTACCCCTAACATGCGCACATGCATGGGCATGCTATGCACATATAAGTGCTTGCACACACACACAAAGGTTTGATTTTGATTTTTTTTTAATTATACAAAACTGGGAGACTAGACTATCACTCTTTTTTTCACATAAGAAGTCATGGGTATGTATTTTATTCACTTATTAATTGCTACTTAATGATAATTTGGTTACTCCAGTTTTTTTATTGTTTAAATGTCCTCAAGATTGTGTTCTATTATGCCTTTTCTTTTTACTTAATTTTTAATCGGTTCCCATGCCATTAAAAGCTCTTTGTAATTATAATTCCATTGGTGCATCATATCCCATAATATGAGGAAATCATCATTCACCAATTTGCTCAGTGCCAGTGGGGACCTTAAAAACAATCATACAATGAGCATTGCACAGCATCCAGCTGTGTATTCATCCCTGGCTATTCTTTCTCATACGGATGTGAATACTCTTAGAGCCATTGTCCAGGCTACCAAATTGCTTTTTCCAGAAAAACTAGCAGTCTGTTCCCACCAGCAATAACCATTAAAGGCCCCTTTTCTTTTCTTCCTAATGGTTAGGCAGAAGTGGCAGGTTGCCACACGGCTTGTGTTTTATGTCGCTATGAGGTTGTTTTAATTATCTTTGTAATTTTTGTCATAAGAGCCATCCAAGCACATGCTCTCTGGTTCTCTAAATCAGCCTTGTCTCCCTCATCCCCAGCCCAGCCCTGAGTCCTCCTGCTCCAGCATTGCCTCCAGAATGGCCTCTTCCCTCCTATTTCTGCATCCACTGGCTTTGCTCGCTAGCATCACCCATGTCTCTAAATCCCTACCCTAGCTGATCTCTCCTGGCTTCTGTGCCTAGGGGCATCCCTTGTTCTGTGCCAGAGGCTACAATACCAGAGACTAAAGCAACCAAGTCTGAGCCTAGAATTGTGCTGGGGGCTGCCACCAGACCTCGATTAGTGTTGACAGGCAACAGACGCTAAAGCAGCCTTGAGGCTCTGACCTTGGTCCAGGAAGAGTGGGAGTCATGTGCTCTACCTACTGGGCTTTACACAGCCCTCTCATCTTCTCTCCCATCTTCCTCCTCTCGTCATTATTCTAGCTTAGGCTTTCATTTTCACAAATGATACAATTTGGAGGTTTGGAGTTTCTGCAGGAGAATGCCTGTGATCCTCCAAGCCCTGGGGCCTGTTTGCCTTTGTTGGAGAAGAGGGACCCTGGATGCTCTGCAGGCCCCATCAGACTGTGGTAATAGGCAGGGGCTGGTGGGCTGCTGCGTAAAGCCGGGTCCTTCGCAGTGAGACTTCGCAGAAATCCCGCTGGAGCTTTCTCCGCCCTTACCCTGTCTACTTTCCTTCATAATGATGAATGGCTGAAAAGAACTATCTAATCTCCAAACCGCTGGCTTTTTCCCCCTTCTCTTTCTTCAAGGAGAGAAGGAAGAACATGGTCACATAAAACAGAGTACTTCATCGCCCCATTCCTCAGGAGACGTTCATTCCCTTTTCATCCCGGGGCCTGTTTCTGATCTGCGATGGGCTCGCATTGAAAGTTCCAGGCTGGCCCTCTCTAATCGCTTGCGACAGACGCTGCAGTTGCGTGGGCTGCCCATTGAAATTGAATTGATTACCCGGCCCCTCTGCCATCTTGTTCTCCACTCAATTGCTTAATAGCTGTCACCTTGGCCTTCAGTCCTAGCCAGCTTGGGACTGACTGGTTCCCATTACTCGGGATGGCCAGTGCAAGTTCACCACCCTTTCCAGGATGTCCCTGATTGATTCCGTATGCCTTGGAGACCTGTGAGAGATTTGCATAGGGGTTGCTGGGGGGTGGAATAGAAACCTCTGGGCCACAACCACTGCCAGGTTTTGTGCTGTGGGGCTCGCCATATTTGAATCATTACCTGAATGAGTCTGGCCTCTGCTGACATAACTGCCAATGAATTTGTAAATTTTGCAAAACTAGAAACCTTAGCCTGTTCTAACCTTGGCTGTCACCACCTGCCCCGCCACCCCTGGGGGCCACAAGCAAACTCTGTGCTTTTCTGGCCTGAGCTCATGCAGGTCTCCCTACCATCCCTGTCCCAGCTAGGCAGGAGAACCTTACTTGGAGGAAGGCATCTTTCAAGTAAAATCCTTTGCACTGCGGACTGCTTCAATTAGACAGCAGGCAGAATGTTAACATGCCCTCCGGCCTTTTAAGTGGGTTTTAATTTTATGTTGTAAGATAAGGCTCTGTAAGGCCAGGCTGCTTTTCTTCTAGCAGGCTCCATTAGAGGGGCCAGCAGAGGCCTCTTGACCCCACCGAGGCCCTGCTGAAGCTAGAAATCGCTTTGGTTTTTTAACAGTTTGTCCGTCTGACCCAGCTTCTCTTTTGGGATTCCAGGACCTGCCTTCACTGAGGGTAGTCGGGTGGCCAGTCTTGGATCTTCGAGGCTCAGAGACCTCCAGCCCTTGGCTGGTGAGGAACCCAGGGGGGCCCACCCGATCGTGGCCACATAGCTGAGTGATAGTCAGCTATTTTTCCTTCCCAAGCAGGGCACAGTGTCATGTGGCAGGCTTCTGGGCCGATGATGTATGACCTGCTGGCGCTACTGAATGGTGCCCTTTGTTCTACAAGATCCCACGTTGCCCCCTTTTTATTGAGTTGTTGATTCAGAGGGGCAGGGAAAGTTCCACTGCAGGCCCCTGTTCTTGCTATACTCAGGTGGGACAGTCAGGGAAATTCACTGCCCAGAAAGGCAGGACTCCGTGGGCTGTCTCTAGGTCCAATACCTCAATACCTGAGAATAACTTTCTCAGACTCCACTAAGTAGATACTGGGAGAGAATCTAGGAACATATGTACCCAGCCCTCAGATAAGGAGTGTCCTGGACAGGGAACCATCTCTGACAGGAATGAGCAGGGTGTTAAGAGACACCTTCCCTGTCCTTGAACTAAATCAAGGTTTCTCTGTGACTAAGCCCTGGTGGGTGCCCACAGGTAAAGGAGCAGGAAGCTGCTGGGTCAGGGAGCTCTGGAGAGCCAGAGGGAAGGGCCCAGACAAGTTTCTGAGCAGGAAATCTTAGTCCTGAGGAAGAGATTTTAAAAGCATCTCTATTCTTGTCTACTTTTTTCTAGATTTCAAGACCATTTTAAATGGAGACCATGGTGATGGAGAAACATTTTAGGGAATGGATGAGGGTGAGAGGTGTGCAGGGGACTGGTCCAATCCCAGCAGCACCTTCCTGTAACCACTTTTCTTTATCTCTGAGGGAAGCCCAGGCTGGATTTCATCTCCCCAAAACTGTCCACCTTGAGGCCAGGGTCTTCTTCATACCCACTAGGGTGAAGGTGCTCACAGACTCAGTCAGCCCCAGAACTCTGCTCTATAGTTATTGTTCTGAGGTTGCTGCACAAATGTCACCAAGGATTCTCTACTTATGAGACTATTTCTCCCAACTTGCAGGGCTGTGCTAACTGCTAAGAGAGATGAGATCCTTGCCTGCTCTACCCTTCTTGGGTCTGTGTGAGCCCTGGAACATAGCCCCTTAACCTAAGGAGTAACATAAGGTTGAAGGCACTTGGAACTGACCTCCCTCTGAGAGGCCATTGTACATACAAATGCTTAGAGGCACTGAGGGCCCCACCAAACACTTGAAGGAAGAAAAAGAGTAAGAAGAAGAGGCAGATCCCACAGCCAGGCAGTGGCATCAATAAAGGACACACACACACTTCACAGTTGTGAGATGGCTTTATGTTCCAATATGCAAAATAAAATGTCCATGCTATATACCAAAACACTTGGAAGCTTCATACCACCACCTGTCAGCTAATGTGTTTTCTAATAAAGCTTTATCTGTAGTGTGTGCATTTATAATATATATATGTTATATCTAAACCATTCTTCGATAACATCAAATGTAATAAAAATTTAAATAGATGTCTTTCCAAATACCCCCTCCAGCATTCATTTTCAGTAAGTTTATTTGTAAAAAAAAGCAAAGCTGAATTTGACATGTGGCCCCGCATTTGTGAGATATAGATATATTTATTTATATATTTATTTATATAATATATAAATAGCTATTCAGCATGCAAAGAGTTCGGTGATTTCCAAATTCTGATTTAGAGTTCACACCAGCCACCCTGACACTCTGATGACAGTTGACGCTAATGGACCGAGTATGTGGTTTCCTAGTTCCCCATTCTGAGAGAATTATCCGCTCTTCTGAGCTGGAATGCTGAAGTACTTTTTCTCAGTTGTCTGTTTCCTTCCGGCAGCTTCCTTGCTCCAGGATGTAGATGTTTCTGGGAGCAGACTGGGTCCAGCAGACGCATAACATCAGTTCTGGTGAGCCCTCCACAAAATGCTGCCAGGTATGGTATGCTTGACTGCCTCTCACAGGATGCAGATGGTACCTGACAGGCTGAGAGGCCAGGTGCTGGGACTGGGGAAAAGGCTCTGCACTTGTAATGGTGACACTCGAACAATTACAGAGCTAACCACTGCTGGCATTTTCCCACCTCTTGAAGGAAAAGCAAGCACCGTGAGGTGACATTTAGCACATGACCCTTTCTGAAAGTCATACCTCAGACCCTGGAACTTCAAGAATTCAAGTCCAGGCTGAAGAATGTCCAACTCCGCTCTCATGGCACTTGAAGGCTCAGGTAGTCTCATACAATCTCCAGAAGCCAAAGGAGGGGGGTACTCCTGTTCCCAAGGGTGACAGGTGCCTCCCCTTACATGTGGGAGGCCAAGAACCCTAAGTAAGCACAGATACCCCCAATCCCAGAAAGAAAAAAGTCCTCCCTGTGCCAGAGACCTTAGCTGGCCCCTGAGTAAAATCAGAGTAGATTTCAGAAACCTCTAGATAACTCATGAGCCTCCACTTCTATCCCACCCAGAACATGTCAAGAGATGCCAGGTAACAGTGGATTTGGCTCCTGAAGCCAAAATTACTTCTTAGATAGTGTATTTTGTTTTCTTGTCTTGGCCTTAGCTGCATGTCAGAAAAACGGATGCTCTCCAACCACATACATGCACAT
This sequence comes from Sigmodon hispidus, assembly GCA_004025045.1. NCBI lineage: Eukaryota > Metazoa > Chordata > Mammalia > Rodentia > Cricetidae > Sigmodon > Sigmodon hispidus. The sequence goes on along the minus strand of PVIH01001267.1, from coordinate 227,068 downwards.
AGAAGCACAAGCACACACACACACACACCTACACATACACTTCTGAAATACCTTTCCATGTTTCTTGGCAGTGCCAGCCACCCACAGAGGTTAACACTAGATTGACATGGTCCTGGGGCTACCAAGAATACAGCAGTCAGGTCATCCGTCTGTCCAGTTCTCCACAGTTCCCACTCCCGAATGATACTGTAAGGATGACTCTCGGGTCAGGGAGAAGCTCTGTGAGTAGAGGAACTCGTTGGCAGCATTCAGGTGTGGAGAGGGTGGCTTCCTCTCACACACTGAGGGGAGGCCACGCTCTCTAGGGAAGGAAGCAGAGGGGCCCCGCTCTCGAACCTGAGACTGGGACAGCTGGTTATACACACTAAAGTGGGCATTTCCTGGTGGCTGGGCACCCTGGGCCGAGATGGTGGGCAGCCGAGGCATCATCGTGGTGGTGGTGAAGTGTGTGGGGAAGGGCTGGTAAGGCACAGTCTCCATGGTCTGAACGCTGTAGCTGGTATATGGCGAGACCGACGTCCACATGTTACAGCTCAGCGGGGGTGGGGGCAAGTCGTCCACGGCAGACACCCCTGCAATCTCGGGCCCTGAACTTGAGTACATACAGGCCTCCCTGGGGGTCACCTCACTGCAATAGGAAGGGCTCAGCATCTGCTGGTCGTAGGGAGGGGGAGACCGGAAATAGTGGTCGTCCCCCACCGAAGAAGGAGTTTCCAGATAAGATCGTTTGCAGGGTAAATCCAGGTGGCGGGCACTATCTGCTGGAAGACAGAAAAGTGTTCAGGAAGGGGCGTTCCCAGCAGCTCAGGGCCTGGTGCACCCGCCTACCCCGCATGCCAGGACAGCCTGCCCTTTTCATTCAGCACCCGCCCCGGTCCCATGTTGTTGCCTGGTACTCTCAGAACGGGTTTGAATCAGCTGCAGCTTTTATAAGGTGGCAATGGCCAAGAAACAGTCGGATGATGGACCCTCGTCAAAGGCCACGGGGGACACCACATCACTAGACACTGAGGGATGCATCAGGGAACACAAAGCTCTGATCCTTTGCCAGCCAGACTCTCAGGATACTAAGAGGCCCTTGTACACACGGGCATTCTTGGGCTAGCCCAGCTTGGCCCAGGAAAGTGAAGGCAATTGCCAGGTCGAACCAGGCCCAGAGACCACATCTGTCAGAACTAGCCAGCAAATTAAGACCATGATGTTACTGCCTCAACCCTCCGTGCCTGCGGAGAGCCTCAGGAAGGAGGCGGTAAGCCAAAAGGCTTGTAGGCAAGTTTTTGCTGTTTTAAGAAGAGCAGTTTAACCCTACTGTGTTCAAGGAAGACATATCCGTGGTTGACCCGCCAATCCCAACCTAACAGTCTCCACAAAACAGCTGCACTAGGGACAAGAGAAAAGGCAGAATGTTCAGGCTACTCTGATACCCTCTGGAGAGATGCCATCAGCCACCACAAACCACATCTCTGCATCTTCAAAACACCACCACCCCACCCCCGACTGTGTGGGCTCAACCCTCTGGAGTATCATGTCTTCCCCTGGGATCCAGAGATAACTGAGGCTTGAGAGCTGGGGCAGCAGCCCTTTTAACAAATTTAAGAACACTTCCCTGTGGCTGATCTTGGCCTCTTTCCTGTGCTTTGTTCTCTAGGTAATTCTCACTGGGAGCCATACATACAGGGCTGGGCAGCCTAGGGGAAGAGGGTGGAGCTCCCAGCCCCTCTGTAGACTGATTCCTGGCTGCCTCCGGATACTTCCACCTCTTTCTCCCATTTCCATCCCTGCACTAAATTCCTGTGATTGGCAGGTGACCCAGTTACTCTGGGTTTGGAAGGAGCAAAGGGTCAGACAGGTGGTATATGCTTTAGGGCCACCAGTATGTACCACAATTACTCAGTTTTGTTGCTGACCTATGAAAACAGCTATAGACCAAATACAGGTATGGCTGAGCTGCAAAAAAGCTTTATTTATGGATACAAAAATTTGACTATTATATAATAACATGAAAAGCCCACCTGTTTAAAATATAGAGGCATTGGGCCTAATGACTCAAAGGTCATTCTTCTGACCTTCTGACTGGGTTATAATGGAACCTGCATCTAGGCTACCTGGCACTCTGCCAGGCTCATCTCCAGACATAGGCTGACAAAATGTTCTAGATTATAATCAAAAGTCCCCAGACTTTCTCCTAAGAGAATTTTGAGGACCTACGACTGTCCCTTGGAAAGGTAACACTAGCCACATCTGGATCTGGCAGCAGAGCCTGGACATGTGGGTTTCCAGGCCAGTGTTATAAAGAAGCCAAGTACCCAGTCACTCATGTCAGGTCCCAAGAAGCCTGTGTACATCCCTAAGCAGGCTCTCCTGCTCTGCAGCCACCAACAACCCAGCTTCCTGCTTCCTTCTGGGCAGAGACGAACAGGAGGAACCCCATCGAGTCTCCTCAACCAACACCTGGGGCTCTGGCCAGCATAACTGAAGCACCAAGAACTGTCTGAGGATTCCCAAGGCCACACAAAAGTAAAAACCAACATGCCTGCATGTGGAATAGTGGCTCTGGCCTGGCCCAGCCCTCAGGCACTACCCAGAACCCTACCTCTGCGCTTGAGGCAGTGGTAGAAGAGGCTGGAGTCCCTTTGCGTAGGGAAGGTGTTGAGGGGCAGGTCCTGCGGCTCTGCAGCAGTGAACTGCATGTGAGCCCCGTTCTCATACTGGTAATGCTGCAGTGCCTGGTGCGCGCTGTGCAGGGGGCTGACATCGGGTTTAGCCGAGAGCTGGCTGGAGACAAGCCTCTGCCTCATGATGCTTTTGGAGATCACCGGATACTCCTTGCTGGAGGAGCAGGAAGAGAGTGAAGATGCTTTAGGGTTCCTGGGGCTTCCCGTCCCACCCCTGGCCAGGGCAGCCCCACCTCTGCAACCGGGCCACACGCAGGTCACTGTCGTCACTGCCCCGGAATCCCTTGGCAAAAGGATTGTTCTCAATTTTCAGCTGTGTGATCTGTCAGAAAAGGACACACAGAGTCGCTGAGAGGATAGAGGACAGGCTGGTGTGGTAGCCCTCCTCCCCAGACCCGGGCCCAATGAGAATCTAGTTCTGGAGAAGCTGCAAGCAGCGCTAAGCCAACTCAGAATCCAGGACCAACTGGATCCCCTTGGCCAGGCTGCTCACGGGGAGCTGTTCCGGGCTCTCTGCTCTACTTATTTCTTCAGCTCTTCTGTGACAGCTTTCTGCATGTTTCAATCCTTTTACAGAGTCTGAAGGCCTGCAAATCTGACACAGCCACACTTCTAAAATCCACCTCAGCTTATGACGAGGGGTAAGCAAAAGGGAGGTGACTGGCACATGCCAGCCACCTGGCTGACAGGACCCAGGTTCCTCTCCCTGCTAGCCCAGAGCTATGCCTACAGGAAAATTCTAAAGAAAAAGAGACTCTCCCAAGTCTCCCAAGGCAGACTCCATGCCTCAAACTTTTGGTTCCTGGCCATGGCAATTTCTCTATCTGGCCTACTCTACTTTTTCATTCTTCACTCTGGGGTCAGCAGCAGCCTCATTTCACCTCAGGAGCCGCAGGAAGGTTGGGTGGTGTTTCAGTGTGGGTTGTAGTTGTTATACCTTGTGGTTCTGGTAGGAGGTCACGGAGATGAAGGAGGTCTCTGGGAACACGTGGGTGCAAAAGGCTGTGTTTTTGGAGCCAAAAGCATTGTTCTCATCAGCCTTAACGATGTGCAGCCTCGGCTGGTACTTATGCATAGAGTTGAGGATGATCTACGAGAGAAACTTGATCTGAGCCCCAGGCCTCATCCCCTGGGCTCTGGCTAACCTCTTCTTGAGAGCCTAGGGCCCAGGCCTGAACCCAGAAATGTCTCAAAGCTCCCAAGTAAAGGAACTGGGATCCCAAGTCCACTCCAACAGCCTCACTTAGCCTTTCTGTTCTAGGGGTACCTTAACCCAGCTTTTGTGGTATGGGATTGTTTCACTGTGACCATCAGGAGCCTAGAGAAAGGGGGAGTCTGTACAGCTGAATGAGCTGTCCCAGCTGCCAGCAGAAGAGCAGGGTGCTGCTGACTCACTGCTCTGTGTCCCTCGCCTCCTTTGGACCTCATCTGTGGATCCTAGTACACAGCCTACCCCCTCCCCCAACCTACAGGTGCTCTGCCTTTCCTGCTGGGCCACCACCTCCCACATCTCTCAGCTACTATGGTAAGGGTTTGAAGGACAGAAAGCGGGGAGACGCTGAGGGAAATGTCTCTGCTCTAGTGTGGGCTATGATGGGAGACCCTTCCTAGCCTGAGGAGCGCTCATCCTATGACAAGCAATGTTCCTGAACTGATGTCTGGGCCTGCAGGAGACCTTGAGCACCCAAGAGCAGTGGGCTTGGGGACAGAGTAAATGATTGAAGCTTAGGGAAGAGCCAGAGATGCTTGGTCACCAGAGCCCAAGCAGAAACACACAGTAGTTAACTGCCCCAAACCTGCTTCATATGGCTTTGCCCCCACGGTAGCGGCTACATCAGGTGCCATTAAAATGCATTTTTTATCGTTGACATTTGCCAGATGCCCTCTCATTGGAGGCAGGACCAGGAATTTGGGGCATTTTATCAGCACGGCTGCATCTGTTAACCCTTTGCCTTCTCTCTCAGCTGCTGGCCCTCAGCTCCTCTCCCCCTCCAAATGCTTTCCTCTGCCTGGGGGTGCCCCTTGCAGGCTAGGCTTGCTCCTGCCCCTGTGGAATGAAAAATTTAACCTGTGGGTGGCCACAGTGCCAAGAAGAAAAGGCTCAGAGTTGGACTCTTTCCTGGAAAGCCTCGCTGAACGCTGAGTCCCGGAGGGTTACACACTCATCCTGCACCCAGAGGGCTGGTACAGGCCAGGGACTAGCTGTGGACTTTTGCCTCCCTCAGGCTCTGATGTTCACTTAGGTGGCTCTGGTCAGTCTTTCAATCTTATACACCAGCCATTACCCTCTTAGGGGTAAGTGCAGAGCTCCCCGGTAGCCTTACACTACTGCCAAAATGAGGCTAAAGAATACATCTTTGTCCTAGGAGTCATGTCCTGACAAGGTAGATCTGGCCTTATGAAACACCTCAAGATTCTGAAAGGGCATCCGTCACCCTGTACAAGTAGCCAAGGCACAGGTACTCACGGAGGGCCTCTGCTCCCTGAAGCAAGCAAGAGACTTCCCTGGGAGGCTGCCTGAGCATCTCAGAGATACTGGGCATCCCACCTTAGCATGATAGCTCCTGCTGCACCTTCATTACCTCACACTAGTCCTGTCCTCTCTCCTTGCTGCTAGGACCCAGAGCCGGAACCACTGCACCCCCCAGATCTGAAGCTTCTCACTCTGCCTTGCCCACATCACCTTGCCCACATCGTGCGGCCTCCTAATTCTTCTTGACTCTTCAGATTACAAACTCACGTGGGGCTAAAAAACGGAGGCTCGGTTCCCAATATCATAAAATAAACTTCCCTGGAGAAAGAGTCTTTCTTTTGTTCTTTTGCACCTCAGCCTTCTTGGCCGAGTGAGTGCAGAGCTAGGCCAGGCCGCCTACAAACCTCTAGATCTTACTTTGCTCACGAGAGACAAGTTAATCTTGGCATTTTTTTTCTAGTCAGAATTTGAAAATGACCATATATACAATACAATCTGTCTATGGGCACTCACATGCTGCAGCTCCCCCAAATGCTGGATGGACCCCAGTCTCTCTGGTTCTCCTAGGCTGACATCACAAAGGCAGACCAGACAGAACCCCAAACCACAACCATTGTGCCCAACTTTTAGGGACAGACTGCAGCAGCCACAAAGTATCTGTAAGTACAGGCTCTTCCTTTTCCTCCTCTCACGGCCACTCCCACCAGCCCCCTGAAGGTCTTATGCTCAGAAGACCACCACTTTAGTTCATGAGACAGTGTTGCTAATGACTTGTGTCAAGAGACTACCAAACATACCTTCCAGAGAACAGAAACTGCTAGACCTGCAGAGGCAGATGGGGCCATTGGAGCATTATAGTGGAATGCTGGGGTTATCCAGAAAAGCACTAGTGACCTTAGCATATCCTAATGACCTCAAAAGATACAACCCCTGATAGGGTATGGCCAGGTTTGATCGAGGCCCCAAAACACCGACCAGACTCCCTGTTGGGTTCCTGCGCTCTCTAAAAAAAAAGCTAAACGGGGCTGGAGAGATGGCTCATCGGTTAAGAGCACCGTCTGCTCTTCCAGAGGACCTGGGTTCGATTCCTAGCACCCACATGGCAGCTAACAACTGTCTGTAGTTCCAGTTCCAGGCAAACACCAAGGCAAATAAATAAATAAAGTTTTAAAAAAAAAAAGCTAAGCATCCAGTGCAAAAATTCCAAATCTCCTAAAATTACTTTTTATATCTATAAGTCCTTGTTCTCCCCTAATAATTATTAATTCTTATATAATATATCATATTTAAATAATTCCAGCGATATTTGGCACCCAATGTCAACAGAGCACCAGCTCTCAACCTGGGAAATTGAACAACCCTTTCACCTGGGTCACTTAAGACCACCAGGAAACACAGATATGACTCAGAACAGTAGCAAAATTTCACTTATGAAGTAACGATGACAATAATTCTATGATTGGCAGTCATCGCTGTATTAAAGGCTTGCGGCATGAGGAAGGTTGAGAAGCACTGCACTGGAGGATACAACCATGAGCACAGAGAAGTCTCCCTGAGAACTCTCCATCAGCTCTAAGTCCTGAGCAAACTCTTCTCCAGACACTAGAGTCCCCATCTGTTAAAGCAGAGCTCTCAACCAGGTGGTCTCCAACACCCTTCACACTCTTAACAGTCTGCAATCTGTCTGGAAGGACCCCCACACATCGAATCAATGCACATGTAGATTTGAACCCCAGTCCTGCCAGCCCGAGAGAATCTCAAAACACCTGAGTGACTCATACACCTGGCTTCAGTCTGGAGATCCACAGGCACCATGTTCAACTAATTTGCCAGAGTCCCACTTTCCTGTCTGTTGGAGAGTGGTACCGGGCCAAATGGAATAGCCATGTCAGCCACCTCACTACACGACGAGGCCCATCACCGGCATTGTTCTACAGAAATGGGATTCATTATGCTCTGGCCACAATTCAGACGCCTGCTCTCTTTTAACAATTGCAAGCGTTGCCAAACATCCATCTCCTCGAGAGCTTACCACGGCGTGCTTTGCCACTGAGGTCTACATTTATCCTCATTAGAATCCAAGAACTTGAGAACCTGGAAAGGCAGAGTGCAGAGGGGGCTCTAACCCAACCCCCTCGATTTACAATGAGGAACAGAAGGCCTGGAGTGGGAACATGACTCGCCCAAGGACACACAGCTGGATGAAGAAAGGCAGCCCAGCAGATTCCAGATGGCCTTGGAAAAAGAACATCCTGCTCTGATGAACTTCATGACTAATAAGGTGTCTGCTAGACAGTGTGAGGTACATGGACCCCAACACATCTGTTTGATACTAGCCACAGAACAGCAGGCTGAGGTACATTCTGTCACATAGGACATTGGATTTAACCAGCATCATGCACTTACTAAGATTACTTCCTCCACCCTGCCCAGATTAGGAGAGATCTGGAGGAGGGTGGATGTGGTAGCTCATACCTGTGATCCCAGGACTTGGGAGGCCAAGGTAAGAGAGACCCCTAGAGAGCAATGCCAGCCTAGACTGTGGAGTGAAGTATTTGTCAAAAAAAGAAAGGGAAGAGAAATAGGAGGGTGAGAGAGAAGACTGGAAGGAGTCAGGTAGATCTTTCTTCTGCTCATTCAAGAGGTGTTAGCCAGAGAAGCCTTGGGTCTCAGTCACGGGACAGCAACCTGGGGTTCTCACTCACAGCCAGGAACCTTTTGTCTTCTGTCACAAAGCAATGACAGTCAAGGGTCAGGAGAATGCAGCCTTCATCCATCATAAGTAATCTTAACAATGTCTTTACAAAGTCAACATCATTGCCATCCTCATTTTAACAGAGCATGGACTGAGTGTCAGAAGACATTTGACAACATCAGAGAGCAATCTGAGGCGGAGGCAGAACCAGGACTAACCCCTAAGCTGCACTGGTCAGGAGTCTGAAGTTTCTGTAGCTCCTAAGGCATCAGTAGGGGCTTGGCATACATTAATCAAAAAATGGGGTGACAAAGAGGGAAAGGAGACACAGATCTGTGGGGACATCAGCCCCTGGCATGGGAAGGCCATCTGTCTAAGCACCACTTTATTCCGTGGGTTCGTTACTGCTGCGCTTATCCACCAGTGCCCAGTGGTTTTCCAGGCATCCAGACACATCGTAAGACACACCATCATCAAGAATCAAGTAGTGAGACAATATGGCAGAAAAAGTCTCCATTTCCAATGGTGACACCTGAGATGATGTCTCACATGAATGTGTAGAGCCTTGGGGAGGGCACCTGGATACACTCTGAAGGGCAGGGAGATGACTCCAGCAGAGAAGAGGGCATTCTCCACAATCTTCCCAAAGCCAGTGTATAATTTAAAGGCATTTTCCAGCTCCACATGCTGATCCTACAGTTGATATGAAAAACATACACACAAATGGCCAAGAAAACTTAAAAAAAAAAAAAAAAAAAAAAAAGCAGAGCCAAGGAGACAAGCCCTGCCAAACTCTAAATGTATCAAGAAGCCTCTGCAGTTAAAGCAATTGGCACATGAATAAGCAAGTTCACATGGTCACATGGGGACCAAGAGTGCAGATGTGGGAACAGCTGGGTAGCTCTCAAAAGACAGAAAAATCAGGATTGACACCTCCTATCAAATGCTAGCATAGTTCTAAAAGGATTCCTATCTTGTACTTAAAAAAAATCCAGGGCTGGCAAAATGGCTCAGTGGTTAAAGACATCTGCTCCAAGCCTGGACACTTGTTTTTAATCATCAGAGCCCACAGTGACCAGAACAGACTCCCCGAAGTACTCAGGAAGCTGAAGAAGAAGGATCATAAGTTTGAGGCCAACCTGGGCTACACAGAAAGAGTCTGAAAAGTACTGAAGGGAAGGAAGTGCCCTCGTAAAGAAGAAATGACTGAGGTCCTTCCAGAACCTATAAAGGAAAAAAAGGGTAAATTCAATCAAAAGCTTCTGCCAGGGAAAACCACTACCACTGCGGGCCAGAGCAAGAGGCAAACTGGCAAAGGCATTAGACAGGACCTAAATCTTCCACATTTATAAAAGCTCCTAAAATTGATGAGCTCAAAAATCTGAGAGGCAAGTGGAGGAAGAGCCACAAGGAAGAACTGTGTAAAAAAATGCCTGAGGAGAAGGAAAGAAGACATGAATTAAAACTAAGACCAGTGCCTATAGATTGGCTATCAGACTGTCAGGAATCTAATGAGCTGAGGCAGGGGGATGGTTCTATCAGTACAACCATGAGGATCCAAGTTGGATCCCCAGTGCACACATGTCAAAAGTCAGGCATGGTGGCACATGCTTGTAACCTCCAAGGTGAGGCAATGAGAGACAGGCCCTGAGGCTTGCTGCCCAGCATATCCAGACCAGTGAGCTCCAGTCCAGACCAGTGAGACCCTTTTTCAGAAGAGAAGGAAGGTGGGGTTTGCCGAACAACCCCCAAGACTGGTCTCTGCCTCCACATGCATGTACACACAGATGCAAATACACTACATTCACATGAACACATATGCACACACCACATACATACACACATAAAAGCAAAAGAATAATCCAGAAAGTCTGTCTTCCCACCCTGCTGGAAGGCCACATGTCTATGGATTCCCCTGAAAACAGGGAGATAACTGCTCCAAAACTCTCAATCCAAATTGTAAACAGAACAAGACATTTACTGCACACATTTAACACCCATTCAAGCTTAACCAAAAGAATACAAAGTAGCCAGGTATGGTAGTGCCTTCCTTTAGGCAAGCAGATCTCTTTGAGGGTGAGTCCAGCCTGATCTACAGAGCAAGTTCCAAGCTAGTCGGAGCTACACAGTGAGACCCTGTCTCAGAGAAACAAAAAAATGAAAAATAGCCTGGGATGCTGCCAACATGTGTAATTCTAGAACTCAGAAAACTAAGGCAGAAGGATCACAAGTCCAAGACTAGATCATGGTATGGGCTATCATACCTCACAAAAGCAAAAGGGAAGCATCTATCTGGTAAGAAAACGAAGTAGCTCCTGGAACAACAGAAAAATGGACCACAGCTGCACAGGGGAAGAGGAAACTCCTCTAAATGGAATATTGCCAGGAGAGCTGTTCACAGAGCAAGGTGCAAAAGGGGCTGATAGCTTGATAGCCTATTCTGCCTGTATGTGTCAAACAATGTTGGAAGTGGTAACAGAGGCTAGCCACATCACAGCAAAATGCCTTTACTTATTCAGTGACTAATTCAGTATGTGTTGTGCTGTGTGTGTGTGTGTGTGTGTGTGTGTGTGTGTGTGTGTGTGTGTGTAGGCCAGAGGTCAACATCCAGTGTTGTCCTCCGTCACTGTTCACCTTAGCTTTTGAGACAGGCCCCATGACTGAATCTAGAATTTATTAATTCCGATAACTAGGCAGTGAGCTCCAGGGGTCCACATCCATAGCACTGGAGTTGGCAGACACATGCCACTGTGCCAGACTTTTTGACATGAGTGCTGTGGATCCATCTCAGGTCCTCAGGCTTATGGGGATCAATGAGCCAACTTCCCAGTCTCCTTGGTGACTTATTTTTAAATCCATGTGATTGTATTTCTGATTAAAAAAATCAACTGTAGAGGTGCAAACAAATACTCAGATACAACTTTGTAAGGACAGGGGTGAAAAGGTGTACCTGCTCTGAGCACACAGAGAACCTGTACTTCCTCCCCACGGAACTGTATTTGAACTTAGAACCAAGGATGTGGAATGGATAAAGGTAAATGGGATGGGAAAATCACCTGCACCCAGAGGGAGGCAGGATGTTGGGCAGACGCAGTGTGGTACCCACTGAGCCAAACTCCCACCCTCTTGATGACCTCAGCTGTGGAAAAGATGCCAGCTGTCATGACTGTTGGTAGTCATGTCATGTCATGGGACCCTCACCTGAGTATGCAGCCACCCCCCACTCAACCCCCACCCTGCCCCAGCTGTTGGATGCAATTCTGCCCTAACTGCATGTGGCCTTAAGGGAGAGAGGTTGGGGGAAAAGCCCCATCTATGCAGCGAATGGGGAAGCCATTATCCATATTGAGTAAAGATTTTCCAGCCTCTTAGGATGGGGAGCACCCACACTCCTGTCAGAAACCCCACATCTATGCCCTGTGAGTAAGCCAATGAACTCACTGTTCCTCAGGGTGAACTTTGATGAAATTGTACCTTAGTATGTCATTGGTATGTTGGGAAGGGGGAAAAACATTATTGATGTCCCCTAACCTCAGTGTATCCTATGTCTCATTAAGAAATTTAGATGAGTCTCTGTGAGTTGGGGCCAGCCTGGTCTACAGAGGAAGTTCCAGGACAGCCAGGGCTAAACCTCGAAACCATGTCTCAAAACAAACAAACAAAGCCAAAAGTAAGAAAGGAAGGAAAGAAGGAAAGAAAGGAAGGAAGGAAGATAAAGGCTAACTCAGTCCTTTGCAGTCAGATCCACCCTGTGATATAGCCCTTTCTCACAAGCCAGTTGAAAGGCAGATGACGGTGGCCAACTCCCTGCAGAGGTAAGTATTCACAGCCTACTTACTAATATTCTTCCCGCCTCCAGATTATCAGAAAAGACCTTTGTGCGAGCCCCCATGGATCCACTCCAGTCCTGCTGGACTTCTGGAAGCCCAAGTATGGCTTGACTCTTAGAAGACCAGGTGGGAACATTGCCTCATTTCCATCACATGGCCACCTACCACAGGGGCCTCCCCAGAACGGGGGAGGGGGGGGAGGAAGTAGCAAGAGATAATGAACAGTCAGTTCCGCAGCAGCAGAATGACAGAGTGGAACTGAAGGTGCCGCACTAGGCAGTGGTTGTCCTGCTTCATTCCCATGATCCTCTCTGTTCCTGCTGCCTGCCCCTTCTCTAACAAAATCAGGTCATGCCCTGCACCTGTCCTGCCCTCCTGAGCCTCCTTCTCCACTGTTTTTACTAGAAATTTCCTTGTGGGTATTTGCTGCAAAGCCCCACAAGTTGAGGCTGGAGAGATGACTTAGCAATTAAAATAGCACTTGCTGCTCTTCCAGAGACCTGGGTTCAATCCCAGCACCCACATAGCAGCTTATAAGAATGTGTAAATTCAGTTCCAGGAGATCTAACGTCCTATTCTGACCTCCTCTGGCACCAGGCAAACACTCAAAACACCCACATACATTATATTTTTAACATTTTTTTTTTAATTCCACAGGTTTTCCTGTCAGAAGTCAACCATGACTTTGGGAGCATCTAGCCACGTGGTCTGAGAGAAGTTCTGTTTTAGATTTTATCTGCCACAAAAGACTGGCTGCTAATCCAAACCCTCATACCTAACCCCCTTTCCTGGTCCTCAGAAAGTTAAAAAAAAAAATTCAGACTAGGGGCAGGCAAGGCTTGCATACCATGTACAAAGCCCTGCATCTCACCTGAGAAGGAGGAAGACGGGAATGTGAGGAAAGAGGAGGTGAGGAAGGAGAGGAAGAGGAGGGGGAGATGGGGGAGGGGAAAGAAGACACTAAAAAAGCATTCATTCATGGAGGGAGAAGTCCTGAAGAGAAAGAACATAAATAAAATAGATAATCCAAATGGCTGCTGTGCTACACACACACACACACACACACACACACACACACACACACACACACACGCAAACACTCACAAACACACACACACAGACACACACATACACACAAACTGGACTCTCTTCTCACTTTTATGCTCTTATGCAATGGCAAACACATGGTGGACGGTTGGCCACTTCTGAAGTGAGGAGGTGGGGGAGTTGGCTTGGAGGATGCTAGGGTCCCCCAAGTCTACTGGTGGGTCCCCCAAGTCCACTGGTGAGCCTTGGGGTAATTTACACCGCTGGAACAGGTTGTGACCTTCTCTAAGACAGAACAGCCCTGTCTCACCCCTCGGCTGGTCCTTTCGCATTTTGGTGACATGGTGAAGAAAGGCTACTGGGTAGGAGCTTCCAGGGCTCCAGATGTCCCACAAATACCAGGGATAAAGCCCAAGTCCACTGGGATGGGGAAAAATTCCTTAAGGTATGGAAGTTTTTAGTTTGTGTGGGTGAGTTATGCAGAAGGAATGGTGTATTTGAGGCAAATGCATAGTACAAGATGGCTTTTTCCCAGGCTCCTGGACTGAGAAGCCAAGAAGGGAAACTTTTGCCCTTCCAGCTCACAACTCCCTCCAGCACAAGTCAAGAGTGGAAAGCTAGAGTCCCAAAGGCTGCTCTGCCCTGAGAAGGCCAGGAGTGAGCCTATGCACCACAGCCCTTGTCTACATGGCCACAGGCTGCTCCCTCTACAGGGATGCTACCAATACCTAGGAGAAGACAGACAGAGCCCAGGCTTGAGGGGCTACAAGAGCCTGGGACTAAGAAGCAGGAGATGTGGGTCTAAGTATCTGTCCTCTCTACTCCTGAGACACTCTACCTCCATGGGTCTAGGAGGGTCTGTCATCATAAAGGATGTGGTGGGCAGTAACGTCAAGTGGTGAGTGTAAGTTAGAAAGAAGGTAGACAGATGCCTTCATCCCATCCCTCAGGGATGAAAGCTGAAGTGAAAATCTGTATTGACAAAGAGATGACAGGGCATATCCACAACCTTATAACCCTGCAAGGTAGTCCACACTGGCCAAACTTAAGAACATACACAGGGTTACAGATCATGAAGATCCACCAAGGGTGGGGGATGGGCTGAGAAAACAATGTTCTCCCCTGCTTCTAAAGAAGAGCTGGCTTTCCCAGCCTAGGCACTTCTCCCTTCTCACTGTCTGCAGGACCAGGAAAGTAAGAGTGTCTCAGGAAGCAGCTTGCAGCTGGGAACCATGGTAACAAGCAGGTGCACTCAACCAAATCCTTAATCTCAAAATAATTTCAGCTGTCCAAGGAGACCACACCTGCCAAGCTCCTGACTCACCCATCTTGCCAGTGCTGCATTGCCTGCAGATGTAGTTAGTGTTAGTGTCCTGTATCTACATCCTCTGCTGGAATCAGAGGCCCCTCCCTCATCTTGTAAGCGTGATACCCTGTCCAGGCAAGCAGACAAGGTCCAGCAGGAGTCATGTGAGCAGAGACCTGGCCAAGATTTGCTCTTGGACTTGGGGCTTGGCTGACCCTCCCCACTGGGATTTTCATGCCCTGCATGGGAAACTGTTTGTGTAAAGCAGAGGGGTTAATTTGGTGAATTCAGCACTCTAGGTGTGTATTTACATCACCAGTGACCAAGAAGAAAGCTGAACTGATTCAGAAACTGAACCCAGGCTCTCCTTCCTGTCAATCAGGATAAAGCACTTCCAGCATTTTCCAGAAGGGACTTTTCTTCTCAGTATCCTGCCTTGTACAAGTTCCCTAGAGACTGGGCTGTGCAAGAACTCTGTGCCCTCATTTCCCATCTCCACCTTTGGTAACAGGTGTGCATCATCGAAAGCCCCAAGCAGCCTCTGCCACTGGGGTTCTCCCACACCCCTGCACTACACTGCCAGAGAATCACCGAGTCCATGGAGGAGGGGTCTGAAGCCCTGGAGGATGATAGCAGCTGCTAGGTTTCTGTTTGCAACACATTTGAGCTAAAGGTTTCCACATAAGAGTCTCCTTTCTATGGCCCTGCTGGGGCCAGATGGGAAAGAATGAGCTGAGAAGCTGGGGTCAGGATGTTTGCAGACAGCCACCACTGCCACTTCTGCCACCACTGCCACTGTCCTGACCTTTGAACCAGACCCTAGGCAGCCAGGAGCCAGAGATAATCCTCCTCTACCAGAGGTTAGAAGGACTGGACATTTAGAGGGACTTCAGAAATTGTATCTGTAGAGTCTAACAGGAATAGATTTTGGAAAAACCAAGCCTGAGAGATTTGGTCCATCATCCCCATCCTCTTCATCATCTCCCCAACCATGGTCACCATCACTATCCCCATTTTCATCACCACTTATATCATCACCATCAATCATCAGCACAGTTATCATCAGCATCATCTTCTATCACTATCATTACCACCACCACCATCATCATCATCTCCATAGTCATACTCGCCATTCATTTAGATCCTCTCTGCAAGGTACTTCCTGCATACTCTCAGGTAGTCCTCACTACCACGAAAGGCACATAGGTAGGTCAACCCCATTCTCTATACAAGAAAACTAAGACTCAAAAAAGGCTGACACACTTGCCCAGTGTCACCAGCCAGTGAGGAGGGGGAGGATGCATACAGCTGATCTGCAGGGTTACAGGCCTGACAAAAAGTAGAATCTCTCCATTCTGAAACCCATAAGACCCACCCCCTCTGCAGCTCTATCCCAAGACCAGAAAATCCCTGTTCTTACATGGCCAAAGGGGTCCAGGTGGTTGTTCGTCAGCTTCAGCTTCTGGAAAGAGACCAACTGCCGCATCCAGTGTGCCCCTGTGGCAGGAGAATCTGGGTGGACATAAAGCCTCCCTGGCATGGCTGGCTCAGCCTTCCCTGCGACCATCCTGCGGACAAAGCAGACCGCAAGAACAGTTGAGTTTCCTGGGGTCTGGTGAAGGCTAACTCTCCATTTCCTCTGAGAGCAAACCCAGGCCCAGAGGAATAATAGCTATTTCTCTATCCAGTGCTAATGCAGGGTGGAGAGGGGGTGGGGGAGCAGAGAGGAGGAGCCGGCACCTCCCAGCTCCTTACTTCACTGTGGGAAGAGGGGTATGAAGGAAGGCAGAACATTTACTTCAAAGACTGGGGCTGTTTATAAGGATACTTCAGGGAGATTCAGGCACTTCTCTGTGTTTTATTTATAAGTTTTATTTATTTACTGGCAGTGATTTGAGCCCTTAGCTGGCGACTCCCCTCCCTTCACACGTCCTTAGATATTTTTACTTTTTCAACGTTATAAATGTATCAGCTGGAGCTTCTCAAAGGATCAAAACAACTTTCAAATTCAGAGCCTGTTCTGAGTTTTAATCCAGCTTTTGCCTCACGGACCCTAGAGTCCCAGGCAGATAGATGTTCTAGGGACAAGGACAATGCCAAGGTGTGGTGTCTGCTCATCTTCCCCCAGGGCCTTTTAGCAAGGGCCCTGATATCCTGACTGAGGCAGCAGACACCTCTGCCTGAGAGGGTCAGACCGTAAAGCCAGACAGAGAAACACGAAAGCCTCAAACCAAGTAATGTCGCTAAACTATTAAAGTTTCTTAGGAAAAATGGTCCCCATTCTCCACCTCAGTGAGGCATTAGCAGTGCCTGAATCCACCAGGTATTAGCGGTTTTCCTGCCAGCCATCAGCAGACTGTCCATGACTGGGGGTGGCGTACAGCCCATCAAGGTCCAGCAAAGCCTACACGCCTGCTTTTGCTGCTGCTGAAAACCGTGTGACATTTGGGCCCGTCTCAATCCCTGCCCAGGTACAGGCAGTGACCAGCCAAGGGAATCTGGGCAATAACAGACTGGCTGGAATCAGGGGTGGAAAGAGAGCAGCTGAGGAAAGCTAAGCCCTGGGACTCTTACCATTTGTTGTCACAGAATTTGTAGCGATGGTCATCTGCAGGGACAATGTCAATGAGCAGGATGTACTTGGTCTTGGGGTTCATGCCTGTGACTTTTACCTTGTAGCTGGGGAACATCCTCCTGAGGGAGTCAAGGGTTGAGATGGCACAGCCAGAGAAATGGCAAAGTAAGAGCAGATGTGAAGTCCTTTTAGCCAAAGATCATCCTCATTGTCCCACAGGACAGAGCTGTCCAGACTACACCCCTACCCGCTGCCAATCTACACCCAGAAAGACAACCTACACCTCTTCCCAAATTTTCTGTCCCAGAAGTCTCCCAGGATTAGGACCCAGCAGTTGTTTGCCACAGCAACATAGAGACCCTGGTCAGGATCATGAGGAAGCATTTCAGCAGCAATCTAGCTGCCCTAAATTGTTCCGAGTTCTTTGCTGGCTTACACAGGGCTGAAGTTCTGAGGTGACATCATAGGGCACTAGTGCAGCTGACCTGGAAGTCAATGTCAGCTGCTCCCAAATGCGATGAGATGACTTTCTCATAGGAAAGAGAACTCAGGGAAAACCCTGCTAAGCCTAGTTCTTCCTGTGTGCGCTACAGGGGTATTCCTCATGGTAGATGCTTCACTAAGGCCATACATGGCATCTCAACTAGGAATCCAGGAAGTCAGTGGAGAAGCCTCATGGGCAAAACCATGGAAGCTGAAATCAGCCTGCCACTGATCACAGCCAGGCCCACCAATAATCAGCTAAGCCTCAGACCACTTGTCTGGATCTCCTGTGCCTTGGTTTCCCTCCCTTCTCTGTTCCCCCTGTCACAAGCCAGTGGTATGGCCTATGTCTATGAAAATAGACCCAACAAAAATGGGTCTTGCAGATCCTGTAGCCCCTGATGAAACTATCCAGGACCCTACTGACAGCTTCCCTGGGGCCCTCAGCATGTACATGCAAACCTGTAGGAGCACACATCCCTCTGCTCCTACTTAATCAGAGCAAGACAGACGGAACCACCATGCACCCTCCCCCCACATAGGTGTCCCCAGCCCCCCCCCAGCTGATTTTCCACATCAAAGGCTGGAGATGGAACCAGTTGTCTAGCACATACTGGGTTAGATGAGCATCACTACATCACACAAGTCACATTCTCCATTTAAAATCAGCATGACCATTCACCCTGACCTATGACTCCAGTCAGGGAGGCTGAGGCAGGAGGATTTCTGATTAGGCCCAATCTGGACTACATACCAAACCTTCTCAGGAAAAAAAAAAAAAATCAGCAAGGTGGTGGTGGTGCACACCTTTAACTACAGCACTCCTAAGGCAGAGGCAGGTGGATCTCTGAGACCAGCCTGGGAATTCCAGGACAAACAGATCTACACAGAGAAACTCTGTCTCAAAAAAGAAATACAAATAAACAAGAAAACCAAATGACTGAGGGGTTCCCCAGAAACAGGGTCCAGACTTAACTGAAGCCATAGATATGTGGGAGCCTCAATCCACCCTCCATTGTGGTACTGAGGATCAAATCAACACCATTCACTAAGCCAGAGAAGCTTACAAGAACCTGCCCAGAACAGCTCAAACAGATTGGATACACCCCACCATTATTTTGTGATCAGTACTAGCTTACCTGGATAGGGTAGGACCTCCTGAAAAAATAAAGGTCTCCACAAGTTGGCAGACCCCACAGCAAGCTGGGACCCTGAGCAGAAAGGTTCTGGAAGAGTTGGTTCCCCTCCAGGACCTGCCTAGCCAGCCTATGCATCTCTCCTGCTACAAGAAAGACAGACGGGAATACACACTGCAGAGAGAAAGGCCCGGGCGGCTATGGCTGCCCAGGCGGATGTGCGTGAGCATGTGGGGCAAGTGCGCATGTGTGCCTGTATGCGTGTCTGGAGGGGGGGCGGTTCTAACTGCAAGTCTAGGGACTTATAAACCGTGTGGAAGAATTTGTCTCAGATGTCAATTGAAAGCATTTTCAAATATCCACCCCACCCCCTCTCCAAGTATGGGGGAAGCCAGAGGACACAGGAACCCAATCCAGTCTCCTCCTATGAACCAGTCCTCTGCCCAGCAGAGGGGCACAGCTGGTGTGGGTACCACCCTGTTTCCTGGCCCTGCCTCACTCCTGGTGGGTCTAAAACTAAAAGAGGAGGACAGCAGCTGCCTTGCCTCACCCTCCCTGGGGGAAGGCCAAGAACCCTGTCCCCTCCAGGCCACCATTTTACTACTGCTACAGAAACAGCAACAAAATGG
Organism: Sigmodon hispidus; assembly: GCA_004025045.1. NCBI lineage: Eukaryota > Metazoa > Chordata > Mammalia > Rodentia > Cricetidae > Sigmodon > Sigmodon hispidus. The sequence goes on along the minus strand of PVIH01001267.1, from coordinate 208,219 downwards.
GGCGGCCCTGGTTGTTGGGCTAGCTATGCCCAGGTAGTCAGTGAGTGCTGCAGATGGCAACAGCAGAGGACAGCCCTAGCCTCCTTCCAGGGTCAGTGCCCACATACGAGGGCCAGAAAGAAATGTCTGACTGCTATTGCAACAGTATGTATGGCCTGGAATGAAAGGGAACTGAGGGACCCTGATTGTCCCACCTCAGCAGCTCAGAGGGGCAGGCAGACACTGAGTGCTCTTCAGAAACCCCTGAGACTCCTGCCTTCCCAAGGCTTAGGGCTAGGGTCTGCCTCTTCAAAGGCCACTCTGAGGAGCTCTTGGAGGAACACCTCCTGGCCACTGTCTCTTCTATCCACCAATTTCCCTGTTCTAAGGGCACTAAGGGGCAGCCAGGCTGTCTGGTGTGGGTCCCCAGCAGCAGGATGAACTGCCCTTTTAGAAGCAGATGGCCAGGTCTAAGCTAAGCCTGCAGACCGCACTGTGTGGGCCCCAAGTGCTGCCACCCACCCCATGCCCAACACCCAGCTGTCTGTTCAGCGTGCAAAGGCTGCTTCATGGAAAGGTGAGGTATACCACCCCCAGCCACGCAGACATCTGCCCTTGATTTGGGAAAAGGCTATTGCAGGAACCCAAAGACCCAAATTGCAGGGCTGTTCATCAGGTGAGCAGGCCTCCACGCAGAGGCCAGATTGAATTTGGGAGCTGAGACTTCCTTAGCGCTCTATTGGCAAAAATAAAGGTCCTCGCTAATGAAACACACGAAACGATCGTGTGAGCTATAAGTTATTTCTGATTTACGACATTAAACGTACCTGAAAACCAACACCCTACTGGGGGGGGGCGCTCGGGGCTGGGGAGGGCGGAGCAGGAGGAGCAGCTTTGGCTGTTGCTGCACCCCATGCAGCCTGAGCTCTTCCGTACCCATCGCACCCCTGCGCCTTCTCTCTCCCGGCCACCCCAGGGTCCCCGCACCCGCGCTGTCTGTCCCCAGACAGCTGCGGCAGCCAGCACGCGCGGAAGCGGCTCAGCCGGGGGAATAAACACGCTGGCCGCCTGGCCGCCGGCCGGGAAGAGATGAAAGCCGGGACCTCCTCTCTGATCAGCAGCCGGCTCTGAAAGGGTACCGGACCCGAGCCTTTATCTGCTTCACACTAGGAAATGGCTTTAGAATGAGCTGCTAGGATAAGCTTCCTCTCGGTGCAGGCCCGAGGCTGGGGAGGTGGGGGTGTGCTTTTGGCTACACGTCTGTAAATGCGAACTCCCCGCCGGCGGGAGAGGACGCATCGGGGATGGCTGGGCTTCTGGGTCTTATGGTTGTCAAATGCAAGGCGCCGAATTAGAGCACACTCCTCCATCCCCGGAACAGAGTGGAAATCAAGATTTTGGAACCCCACCAGACTCTCCCTACCTAACTTAACCCCAAAACCCAACCCACTGCAGCCCCCAACATCCCTGAGGGTGGAGGCCTGAAGCAGCTACATGTGCTTCCGTTAAATGCAGGCATTAGAACCGCCTGAGCCGGGAGAAGTGTGAAAAGTGGTTTTGGGGGTGGCAGCGGGGGTACTGGGAGGTTCTTCTTTATCTGGATGGTGGTTAGACCCTGGGTTCGTGGGGGTTTGTTTTGTTTTGTTTTTAATTCTATAGGGATGTAAACTTCAGATTACTCCCCCACACTCCGCATTCTCTTGTAGAAATATTTCACTTCAAAGAAGAAATCTACATTTAAATTACGTGTGCGTGTGTACACACACACACACACACACACACACACACACACACACACACACAGTTCCCGTCTTGGAACCTTGAAGGGAATCACAATGCAAAATGAGCTGCAGGGGCAGAGCAGAAATCACTGGAAAACCCGCCCAACATTCTATCCTGAAAAACCAGGGGTCTTGTTGGGAAGCGTGGGCAGCAACCAAAGGTGGGGGGCCGCCTATATTCTGGCCAGACCTTTTGGAGCCAAATGATTTCTGAATTCAGAGAGAGAGAGAAAGAGAGAGAGAGAGAGACTTTCTAATACACCCAAAGCATTTTAAAGACATATTTTTCCTGAGCGGAGGGTGTTGTTTGGGAAGGCCAGTTGCTTTGCTCAATTTTTTTTTTTTGAAGGACTTCCTTCTGATAGACTTTTGCTTTCAGAAAATTCTTTAAGAAGAGATCAAAGCACTCTCTCTCCAGCCCACTTTCCCCAGTGTCTTCAGCCCTTGCTTCTCTTATCATCCACGCCACTGCGCTCTGACGCTCTGTATACAGAGCAAGGGCAATTGGCTTTGAAGCCCCAGGATTAAGTCGGGCCAAATCCTTGCCTCAGAATAACAAACAATACAGGTTCAACAGGAGTTCTCATCAGTAGTTCATTTTTCAAACACAAATTCACTGTCACTAACACAAGCAACATTGAACTCAACAGGCTATGAAGGCTGATAGTGGAGATTTATCTGGTGGTAAAACCATGACCTAGGAGAAAGGCAGTCAGATGGGTAGAAAATGTTCATTTTTGGAAGGTTTATATTTAAATTTTTGTGGAGCTCACTTTTATCTGTGTTTGGGAGAAAAAAAAAATGCAGTTTCTCACATGTATCAAGATTGGAAGGAATATGAAGCCAAGAGGGAAATCTGTTCTCTACCATCACCAGCATGAACACTCTGGGTCTGAGAGGGACAGAGACTGACTAGGGAGGGGATGGCTCTCATGTGATACCTGGCATTGGGGTTCTTGAGCATTTTAGTCAAAGGTACTATCCAGTGAGACTGGTCCTCTTTTTCCTTCAGATTTTCAAGGACCCAATGGGCAGGAGACTTGCGAAACCATGAACTCTAAAGGTCTTGAGAACATTCTGGTTCTCTTTTCCAGGGCCTCGCCTTCCCCCAGCCAGACAGCAGTTATCATGCCCCCAAGCTGTCAGATTCTCTAGGACCAAACAATACCACACTTTACAGGGCATCATTTAAAAAAGAAAAGAAAAAAAAGCCATCAAGGAGATTTTTACATCCTGGAATCTATGATTCAGGGTTCAGGGAAAAGTATCTGCTGAGAAAGGCACATGTCCCAGGAAGAAACTTCTAGAATTTGGGAAAACACTGGATAGAAGAGCCACAAGCCGGCACAGAGCAGGCTGCATCCAGAGACTGCCTGGGCACAGTGAGCCAGTCAATGAAGGTGGTCTCTGAAAGCAGTGGGTTTCTGGAGGTGTGGCTCAGTGCTTTAGCAGCAAACTTAGCACGTGCAAGATGCAGGGGGTCCTAACACTCCCCCAAAAAAGATAGAAGGAATGTTTGCAGGAAGAAACGGAGTCCATAAGAGCTAAAGCAGAAGTGGGTGAGGCTGGTGAGTTTTTCCAATCAGACTTGGCATAACTTTCCACCAGAGAAATGAAAGATGTGAGGACCACATAATTGACCAGCATCCTCACAGCCATTTTTAAACTATCTGTACATCTCTCAGCCCCAGCTCTAGGTAGAATCACTAGAATAGGGCCCAGGCTTCTATCTCAGAGGGCAGCCTCTGCAGCATAGATTTGAGGGAAGAAGGAGAACCCCCACAGGTATAGAAAGTTCATTGAAAACGACCAACTCATAGATCCAGAGAACACAGCATCAAGTATTTCTAAGAGGCTAAAATCTACAAATGTAAAGTCTATAGGGTCCTTTCTTCTTTCTTCCCTTCCTGTCAGCAGGCACAAGAGAACAATTTCCCTTTCTCCACACCTGGAATGCACCTGATATTTTACCAACATCTTTCCCAGGAGCCCCTGCTTTGAGTCTCATGGCAGGTATACACAGTTTTCATTTTCAAACACCTGACACCAAAGAGCTGCAGGGCAGTTCTTACTTGCCCAAGTGCTAGAAAGAGGTAAAGCCCCTTTCTCTACTGTCCATGACTATTGGACCTGGCCACCTTCTGCCAAGAACACAAAAGTGTCCTCTTTTTCCATCTCTCAAATGAAACAAACTCAGAGCCCTAAAGCCAACCTTCCTTTTTCCCTAATAAGCTCTGGGTGACCATGCCATCTGTCTAAGACAAGAGGGTACACAAGTGTCCATATTTTCATCTTCAACAACAACAACAAATCTGCCTGCCTGGGAGCTGATGGGAAGGAGGTCCCTGACAACCAAGTACTGCACACAGCATCCTACTAACTTGCTTCTGTGGAAGCAAAACTCTGCCATATGCTTTTTGGACAGCTGAATGAAGCAGGACCTTTTACCTTGTGGGTAAGATGGAAGCAGGTAGAGACCTGCATGCCCCTTGTTTGAGGACTGGGCGGATTTTAGCAGTTGACTTGGTAAGAGAACACTCTCCCACTGGAGTCTGACTCCACATCCTTGGCCTTTGATGGCTTATGCCAGCCATCTGATTTCTCCAAACAATCTCTTTCAGGCTCATCACCAGGGAAATGAGCATCTTCTCACTCAATTTGCTTCCAGAGACCAAAACCAAGTGTTTGGATGTGTAAGGACAGAGCATCCACAACAGCTTCCTAAACTTTAACTTTTCAGTGTCCTAACCCAATCTCCTTTACTTGCCAACTGCTTTAATGGACCACTCCTAGGCCAGACAGCCAATGTCTGCTTTACAAACACTCACAAACTCACAAACATGTGACCTCTCAGGAACACACACACACACACACACACACACAGAGAGAGAGAGAGAGAGAGAGAGAGAGAGAGAGCTCCTGTGTCTTTCTCTTCTCACCCTCTCCTCCCTCTTCTCTCCCACAGACACCAGTGCATTTTAAAGATGTTTCCACTTTATAAATCACCCTTCTCTGGCAGCCACTAAGAGCTAGGGAGCCTCCCCAACAACACACGGACCCAATGGTGCCTTCCCCATTGCTAAGGGGGGTGATAATTACCTAGTGTTCACGCTTCTCCCAAAAAGTTAGAGCAACTGAGAAACAACCCTATCACTTTTGTCGCCTGGAGGTCCCTAGGCAGATCTGGCCGGAGAAATTCCCCCAAGGGCCAAGCATCCCTGCAGGTGGCCTCCGGGTGTGGCTGCCCTACTTTGCATGTCATCAGCACAATGCCGTCCCCTCTTACAGAGCCACCGGACCCACTCAGGTTCTAGGAAGGTGTAAATGTTGTGGGTCCTGCCGGCTGCTGTGGAATATGGAGCTGAGACCGAAGCAGCTGATACATTTCCCACTGGTCTCAGACCCGGAACCCAGAGGACTGCAGAGTCCTCTTCCCGCCGGACCTCCAGGCCGACCCATCCTTTGAGTTCCCCCACCTGCAGCCCTCCCCACTCACTCTCCCCTGCTGACCTGCCGGCCTTGGTGATAATCATCTCGGTGCCCGCTTCGTGGAACTTCTTCCACAGTTCCTTCTCGTGCAGCCCCACCTTGATGTTCTCGATGGTCTGGGGATGGGAGGGAGAACTGGTCTGCCTGGCTGGCCCACAGCTGGGCTCCACGCGGAGCCTGCAGGGTAGAGCGCAGACCAACGAAGCGTGCAGAACGTGCCAGCCCCAGAGCCTGCTCCTCGAGATTTCGTTTCATAAAATTATTTTGAACCATTGGAGAATTTGAAGCTTTGAATCGAATATTCCAACTCCCTCCATTGGGGCTTCACCTACTGACAGCACTACAGAGGACGCGCGGAGTAGACGACACCCCACAGCTGGCCTTAGCCACCGCTTGAGGGTGGACCAAGGGACACCAAGAAAGGCTCGGGGGATGCGGGCAGTGGTGATGTGCACGGTAGTGACTCGAAAGCCTTTTGGGGGACTATTCTGTGGCCTTCCTGTCTGTCCCCTGGTGATACCTGGCTTTCACCTTCTGGGGATCTTGGAGCTGAACTTTTGGGCTCGTCCCTTGAATCAGAGATCAGAGCCCGTAGGGTTCAAGGTGGAGAAGGACCCTCTCTCGAAAGCAGAGAACCAAAGAGCTAGCAGTATCTGACCCCAGAAGTCCTGTCTCCGACCCACGGGATGAACCCCACAAGCAGACAGCTCGACGGCCTTACCTGCTCCGCGGCGGCAGTGGCGACGTCGGCGCCCTGGCCCGGGGGGCTGCCGAGAGCTGCTCCGCTAAGGCCGGGAGCAGCCAGCGCCGGCTCGGGGACGTTGGTGGCGTTAGTGGTGCTGGCCTCCCCGAGCGCTGGGCCCGGGGCCCGAAAGGCCTCCTCGCTCTCCGACAGGCCCTTATCCTGCAGCATCTCCTGCGGGCACAGCACACGCCGCCGAGTTACTCCGCCAGATCCACCCTGGCCAGAGGCCCCGCGGCCCTGTGGAGCTGAGCCCCCGGGGTTTCTAGTGGGTGCCCGGGCACACGTGGACCCCGCCCCCTTCTGAACTGGGGGAGGGAGCATGCGGGAGGGCAGGACCCTAGCCTCCTCCCTACAGGTTCTGGACCTGGGAGGATCTAGTGCAATTTAAGGTCTGCCTGCCCCCAAGACTTGGAGCTATATGATGAGTAGGTCTTGAGGAAGGACCGCCTTCTCTCATAGTCTCCACTGCACCCAGCGTCCCTCCCTCCTGCTCAAGAGCACAAGGCCTGGGTCTTCTTGACCACTCGGAAATAACTGGGGCTCGCTTTTGGCCTAGGGAACTCAGGACGCTATCGGGGCTTGCAGGAGAGGAGAGCTAGGCCTGAAGTCAGGGCCCAGGTTCCCGCAGCCCCACACCTGAGAAGGAAGGGCCCAGAGCTGGAGTGCATCGGGCCAGCCCTCAGCTTTCGACCCTCACGGAGCACCTCAGTCCAGGCACTCCAAGTGAAGAAGACATCCTGAACCAAAGGCTTCCAAACCCCACACCGCATCATCCTCACCCAAGAAGCACACTCTCTTGGGGTCCGTCTGATCCAGACCCTGAACTCTGCCCAGGGGCCTCTTCAAACTGTCCTCACGTTTGCACAAACTGGCTCACACACTCACTCTTTAGTTCCAAAAAGGAATTTATGTTGGGTCAAAGGATTCAAAGCCTTCGAAGCTAAATACTAGGCCAGTAGGGCGGGTCCATTTCACAATCACAGTCTGGCTTTGCCTTGGGCACAGCTAAATTTCCCTAAAGTATTTAGGCCTAGTCACCTGCCTGCCTAAGTGCACATGGTTTTGGGGACACCAAAAAGAAAAATCTAGCTTTCAAGGACCAGCCTGTCCTATATCCCTCAGGTTGCAGCCATACTGTTCTACGATTCCCTGCCCACCAGCCTACTCTTTCTTTCAAGATCTGGCCAAGCTTCAGTGGGCTTTCTGTGTATCTTGGCAAAATGTTTCCCTTTCTCCTCCCTTCCACACCCTTTCCGTTCTACCCCAGATCTCTTTGGCCATCCCCAAGCTTAGGCCCCTCGCCTACCCAGCTCACCAGCCTCTGCACCCAGGCTGAGACTTCGGCTCCCAGGGCCTCCAAAGTAAACAAGCCAAGTGCAACCGAGGAGATAAAAGGGGGCCAGGGCCAGCCGGGGCTGGGAAAAGCCCATAAAGATAAGGCTGACAGCCCAGCCGGTCTCGGCTACGGCCGGCCTGGAATAAGCAAGGCTCTCTGGACATGGCCTGCCCCTGCACCCTGCCTTGAACCACGTGCTGGTTCACGGCCCGGGCTTCGAAAATCCAGGAATCCCACAATCCCGGACGCTGCAGGGGCTTGGTTAGTGCCCTGGCTTCCACTCTATTAGGGCGCCAACCTGGATGGGCGCCCACCAACGGCCCCTCCCGCCCCAGGTGCGGAGGCTTGCAGGCTGGACCAGGAGCCGGGGCCGCTTGCAGTCCTGCGGAGGTCTCTCTTCACCCAGAGCCGAGCAGCGGCCTTGTGGCTCTTCACCTTTCCAGTGCGGACGCGAACTGCCCTCTTACACCCGCGGCCAACGTTACGGCTCTCCTGCCCCTCCATCGGGTTGCAGATCGCTTTTATCTGCCTCTAAACCACCGCTCCAGACGCACCCAAGATCCCCACCCCTTTTCCCCCCTGTCCCTTAGGGCTCTCCTCTAGGTCTCAGGAGAGGTCCCGCTCAGACGTTGGCATTCCTGGGTCGGGCGCTCACCCCAGCCTCAGCGCCAGGGCCCTTCACGTCGACCCTCCGCGGGCAGCGCTGCCTCTGCAGGCTGAAATGGTTGTTCTTTTTTTTTTTTTTTTTTTCGGGGGAGCGGGGAGAGAGTAGATAGTATTTTTCTTTTTGTATTTTTTAACTAGTGAAAAAATTTCCTTAACACTAAGGGAATTCAAAAAATATTTACTATTTTTTAATGTTTTAATTGTTATTATCGAAGTAAAATTCTGGTCAATTCGGCAACATTAAGAATAATATCTCCAGCTCTGGAATTATTCGTGATTTTAACACTAGAAGGGTGAAGCCGGAGTTTGGCATCCTTATGGAATATGTTGTTGCTTTTCTGTTACTGTCGGGCACATTAATAATACTGTTACCAACATCTAGGTCATTAGATACAGTGTTCAATTGGTCCTATTAATCTACCATTATTTTACTTTACTGGGATCCCATCCATGTTTCCCCTTTTAGCTCTTCATTCTATCTAAATTTTCATAGATTGTTAGTTAGCGTAATTGTAATATTATTGTCCCGGATATACAGGTTAATTTTCTTTACATCATTATGCAATTTCTTGTTATTTTGTCGTGATTTGTTTTGTTAGGGTTGTTCATGTTTTTCTAGGCACTATTACACATCACTTTCCTATAATATCTCGCTCGTTACTCTGTCATTATTTGCAACGGTATGGATCTTAATTTACCTGTTATTTTTCATCACTTCATGGCTTCTTGTTACTTTGTCATCATTTGTAATATTGGTGTAGCCCTTATTCTGATTATTTTTCACCACGTTGGTATAATACTTATTACTCAGACATTATTTATACTGTTATGACTATTAATACTTGCTCATAAATTCTCATTACTTCAGCAATCCTCATACTGTGCCTCTACATATGTCACAATTACTTGTTAATATTCTGGTTAATTTTTAATATTGATATGATATCAACAATGCATCATATGATAGTCTCGCATTGATACTGAAGGAATTTTCTTAATATTTGCGTTGTTTATCTTTTCCCTAGCTTGTTTCCTACAGCACCTCAGTTTAGTAATTTGCTAAATTTATATAAGTATATTATTCCTTATATATATGAATAGTGACTTTGCTACAATGGTCGTTGCTTTGTCTCTGTATTTGAAAATACTTTGTCTTCAGTACTTATCAAATTGTTATTACTATTTCCATTCGATCCTGAAAAAGGCTATTGTGCTGACAAAAATATTCTAATAAGTATTATATCAGTTAGCCTTTGCTTCTGTTTCTTTGGTACTTGCCCACGTTCGTTCTGGTAGTTTTGAGCTATTGTTACTTATGTAACGGTCACTGATTTAAATCTGACTAGTATGTGGCATTAAGGTTCTGATCACCCACATTTCTTTATGGGTTTTCAATTTTCACCTTCAGACCCGACCCTTCTTCTTTGGCCTTTCTTATTCTTTAAATTTGAATTTCAAGGCTCTTGTCCCAACGAAGCCGCTTCTTAAGCAACTTTGGTCCCTAGACCCATTTAGTCTCATACTCCAGACTAGGGGCCTGTGCCCCTGCCACTGGGCATCGGGCGAGGCAGTGATCTGACTACTGAGGCACAGTCGCGGTCCTCCTACGGCTTTGACCACCCGAAGCCCTTACCCTAGCTGTTCAGTTCATCTCCCTGGATCCTGCAGCTTAACCCTGAGCTGCGTGACCTCAGCCCCGCGCCCCTCTCTCCCGCGACGGGCTGGAGCCCACACTCACCCTAACTGCACAGCAGCATGCGGAGGCGCCTGCTGCCCCAGGTCCGCAGCCAGCTCAAGTCTGAGAGGCGTGGGACCGTAGGGGCTCTGCCTGGGCCTCTGGGTCACCGTCCGGCTGCCCGCTGCGTCCTCCCGGCCCAGCACATCCCGGGTGTGGAGCGGGCCCTTGATCTCTGAGGCTGCACTTTGGGGCCTCTGCTCCCTCCTCCTAGTTCTCCCTCCCTCCGGGGCCGCCCCCCCTCCGTGCTGACGTCGCAGCTGTCAATCAGTTCTTGCCCGCCGCCCCCCGGAGAGGGGGATTCTAGGGTCCTGGGACTTCTCCGTCCTCCCCAGACCCCAAGCCTCGGTCGAGCCGCGGGCTTCTCAGCAGTGTAGCTGGGTGTCCCTCCCGCAGTCCTTGCCCCTGCCTGAAGTCCCGCATGGTTTAGATTAGAGAGACCAGGAAAAGGGGACAGACGGACGGGTCTCAGTGCCCTGTTCCCACTGAGACTGGACAGCCAGGCGGGCTCCCAGGCGCCCAAGGCTGGGCCTGGCCACAGGCTGGGTCACCTCCCTGCACCGACCCGCCTGCACACCATGAACTTGGGAGCCCGTATCCTCGGGGCTGTGGCACATGCGCTCCATAGTCACACCTGGGCCCAGGATCTGGCCTGGGGACCAAGGACGCCCCCACGGAGGAGAGCAGGGAAGAGGCCGGGTGGCTAGCCCGGGCTGGGCCGGGCCTGGTGGTTTTAGGGAGATGCTGAACTGGAGCTTGGGACCTAGCCTAGCCTAAGCTGGACTTGAGGGTACCAGGAGTGGCTGACCCTTTAAGGAAACTGCAGTCAAGGGACAGACTTGGATCAGCAAGTCCCCAAGACCTAACACAATACCTTACTCCAGTCTGCAAAGCTGAGATGGCTGTGCCTACTGCTCTGAACCTGAGAAAGTGAGGCCTCGATCCTGAGACTGTCTCCCACTGGGTCCACTTACCTTTCTTCCTACTTGTACCTCTTACAACCTCGGAGGCTCCACAGACCCAAAGACTCTACTCACACCATGCATGTCTGGACTTCACAGTCTGCCACATGCCCAGGAAACTTGGTTAAGAATATGCCTGTCCACCCACTTCCAATGGTCCCCAAATCCCTTGTTAAGGGGAATCCCAGCATCAGCCCTCAGTTCTCAGCACGGGCTGCTCCCCTCCTCCACTGCATCATCAGTTGCCCCAGGCAGCCGAGGCTCCTCTGAGGCTTATCCTCAGACTAAAGGCAGACTATGAAGATCCTTTCTGGAAGAGATCTGTCCCTGCTCCCAAAGCTGAGAGGCAGCTCCCTCTCCTCCTGCTGACTCCATATACTCAAAGAAGGGTCTTAAAAGGGGGCGCGGTGGCTGTCAGGAGCCAACCACTCAGCGTCCCTACCCTGCCCACTATGGATCCTCCAACTTCACCTTCCCTTAAAGGAACCTCCTACAGAGTCCCAAACTGAGAAGAAGCACATCTAAGAGGGGCAGAAGGCTAAGTTCTCCCGCCCTGCCTCCTTCTGGATCGAAGAAAAGGAAGGCCTTGGTGCTTCAGAGTATGTCTGGGGAACCATGTTTTCTGTGCTAGAGAAAACTGGATGACAGGCCTCAGCTCCTGGCCCCAGTCCCCTTGTCTTCTTCAATAGCCTGTAGGGAAATCTTTTCTTTATAGTGAGTGGGTAGGCTGACCAAGCAACTGCGTGGAATGGGCAAACGAGCCGGCAGTGGATCAGCAGATACTGTATGAAGACAGGAGTTAGGCCAGACCCTGGAAAGAACTTGCTGACCGTCACTGGAGGAAGTTCATAAAGACACCATGTAGTGAGGCTCTTAAAAAATTGACTGCAATCTCCCTCTAAGTGCTATCTTTCTGGAAACTCACAGGAGATGGTCTACGTCAGTATCAACTGGTCCAAGATGATGTGGAGACATGAGATATGGAAGAAATAGGCAAGGGTTTTGGCAGTGAAAATAAAACGGCAAACCAGCCAGCAAGTGAGGGAGAAACAGGACACACACACACACACACACACACACACACACACACACACACACACTACACCTCAACTAGCTAACCAATATCTCTATCTACCAAGCATTAAGCACCCTGGTTTGGGTTGCCTTAGGGGAAAGTCCAAGTTTGGTGTTAGGCTGGCCTTGATTTTGCAGCCAGGATCTGAATCTTAAATCACCCATTAGCAACTATGTGACCTTAGGCAAGTCCCTTAACACCCACATCAGATGGGGTGACCAGAGCCTCCCAGCTCTGGTAAGAACCTGACATGCATCTAAATGCCTGACATGTGATGGGCACTTAATAAAGAAAGCTCCTGGTTTTTCTAAATGTTAGTTTATTCCCCTCTTCTTCCAAAGCCCAAGGTGTTTTATAACAAACATAAGCTAGTGAAAACACAAATAGAAAGACAAATTAGGGCCAAGGCAAAGGAGAAAGTGTTCACTCTCTTACTGTCAAGAGAACTGTAATTAACACCAAATCTGGCTTTCCAGCATCAGGGACTGGGGGAAGCAATGGTTACTCCACTTAAGAAACATACAAGCGGGGCTGGAGAGATGGCTCAGCGGTTAAGAGCACCATCTGCTCTTCCAGAGGACCTGGGTTCGATTCCCAGCACCCACATGGCAGCTAACAACTGTCTGTAGTTCCAGTTCCAGGCAAACACCAACGCAAATAAATAAATAAATAAAGTCTAAAAAAAAAAAAACAAGTTTGACACCAAATGGTCTAATTGCTTTAGAGCAGACATTGTATGCCTGAATAAAGTTTTAAAAAAAAAAAAGAAAGAAAGAAACATACAAGCAACATTTCTTCTTTGTTTTTATTTTTGTGTATGAGGGGGATTATGTACATATAGAGAGAGGGTAAAGGGTGACCTTGGGTGTCTGGTCTCAAATCCTCTCCACTCTGTTTCTTGTTTGGTGACAGGATCTCTTCTCATCAGCCTCATTGGCCTTGGGCTCTTCATCCAGGTTTGATCACCAAGCTCTTGGAATCCACCTGTCTCCAGCCCTGGGCTTACAAGTCTGTGTCAATATGGCTGACTTTTTTTTTTTTTTTTTCCAGAGGTTAGTTCCAAAGCTGAAATTCAGTTCCTAAGGCTTGCAAGGGGAGGGAGGCCTTTGCTAACAGAGCTCTCTCCCAGTCCAGAAGAAGCAGGCTTTGCTGAAGGATGTAGGAACAAATTTTCCCAGCCCTAAATTCTCAAAGTAGTTCTCCCGTGTAAATGTTTATTCTTCTATTTGCACAGAGTTTGGTTAAAAAGTGGTTAGTGGCTTCACTCTTGTTTGGTACTCTTTTAGAACTCCATTTAAATCTTTATTCTAAGCATTTACTCATCCAAAGAAATATTTACCCAGTGCTTACTATGTGCCAGATTCACAAATAAGATGAAAGGCCAACCAGTGGTCCTACTAATTAACCAACTAGTTAACCAACTCATTACCTTCGAACCATTAACAAACACCCTATAAGCTCACTAATTCCTCCACCGTGGCTGGTGCAGAGTGCAGGATTCCTGGATATGCAGGGGAGCCCCAGCCAGCATACAATGATTGCCTGCCCAATGCCTAGGGCTGATGTGGTCAAGGCAGAGTGCTTGAGCTAACAGTGTAGTGTAGTAAGATGCAATTACAATTTTCCATTTTATTTATTTACATGGTTTGCCTCCATGTATGTCCATGAACCATGCATGTGCCTGAGGAACCCAGAAGAGGGCATTGGATCCCCTGGAACTGGAGTTCCAGATGATTGTAAGCAATCATAGAGCCATCTCTCTAGCTCCTTACTTTGCTTTTTAAAAACAAACAAGCTTTTGTATAGTCAAGGATAAATTTGAACTAATCCTCTGGCTTCCATGTCCTAAATGCTCAGATTATAATATGTGCCACTACACCCAGCTAGCCATTGTAATTTTTTTTTTAAATCTGTTCTAGGGTTGTAGATCAGTTAGTAAAGTGCTTATATAGCATCAAAGAAGCCCTGGGTTCTATAATCTCAGAAGTCAGTAAAGATGATAAGACCAGGAGTTCAAGGTTATCTTCTGCTACACAAGAAATTTGGTCGCCACATAGGGAATTTAAAAGCAACCTGGGCTACATGAGACCCCCATCTCAAAAAAGAAAAGTCTTGAGAATGTTTAATAAATGCCTAATGCCAACCTCGGCTCAAACCAACTGAGTCATAATCTGTGAGCAAAGCCTGGACAGAAACCTCTCACTCTGCGCCAGACATGGAAAACCCTGGATTCTACTTTCCTAGAATCTCTGAAGCTGGAAAGTATCTCCTCAGCCCTCTTGCCCCATTCTTCCTGAGTGAGATCCTTGGAGTCCCCATACTCTGAGACTCTAAATGAAGAAGGCTGGAGGCTGTAATTGCTAAGGGTGTCAGGGATGATGGAGGGGATATTTGCAGCATCACTAAATAGCCAGATCCATGTGCCACTTTTCTTTCCATCATTGTTCATCTGGATCTGTTTCTTTTGGCCAAAGAGACAGTAAGATCTATGACTAAGTCTCAGGCCAGTGGTGAGTTCCTTAGATGCTGCACAGGGACCCATCTAAGGGTCTGAGTGGCCCTCCCATGTGCAGCATGTCTTCCCACCCAAGTCCAGGAAGACAAAGCCCTCCCACCCCCTCCCAGCTATTTCATGTGTATACTGTGAGCTAAGGCCTGAGATTGTTATTAACCCTCCCAAAGGGAAAGCATGGGTAAGGCCACAGGACTTTACCTGTCCGATGTGGCTTTAATATCTCCCAGTAGCCCTGGGTCTTGGTTCCAAGTACCCCAGCCCATATCCCATTGGGATTAGCAAACTCAGGCAGCTGTGTGGGGGCAGGGCTATAAGCCCACTCTAGGGGGTGAAGGGTGGGGGAAGGTGGCGGCAGCTGGGGCTGCAGGTGCTTCCCCTTGCTCCATAGATGAGGGCTGCTCACCTGACCTCTCACCCCAGTCTCCCCAGGGCTTTCTACTAGAGAGAATTAGGAAACTTCCTGTTAGAAGAAATGGAGGTCTGGACTGCTGGGTCCCTGAGCTGTGTCGGCAGGCAGTCCTCTCTGGAGTAAGGTGGTTCTCCAGCACCACTGGCATCTTCCACAGACATACTGCGGAGGCCAAGTTCAATATGGGTTGTGGGCAGCCTGAGCTACTCGGACCTCAGCCTTCCCTGTCCATATTATTTCCACATTCTCCTAAAATGCCATTTCCATCTGTTTGCACCAAAGAACACTTCTTTAAAATACATGAGTCTGAGCACTAGGGCTGGTGAGTTTAAAAAATTCTGAGAGAAATTAATTACATAATTTTTTTCAAGTCTGGGTCTCACTGTGTAGCTCTGGCTGTCCTAGAACTCACTCTGTAGACCAGGCTGGCCTCGAACTCACAGGGATCCACCTGCTGCTGCCTCCTGAGTGCTGAGATCAAAGGCATAAGCTACCATGGCCAGCAGGCTACAAAACTCTTTTTTCTCCCTTTCCTCCTTTCGTTTCTCTAAAGCAAAAGCCCTTGTGGTGATATATGTATATTTAACATGGTCTGAAATATCGAGAGGACAGAGCCACCCACAGAGCCAAGCCATGAAGGTCAGGGAGTGGTGACTCAGGCCTTTAATCCCATCACTTGGGAGGCAGAGGTCCTCTGGAACCTAGGAACCTAGGCAGTAGTAGCACACACCTTTAATCCTAGCTCTAGGAAAATTGAACCAGAAAGTGTGACAGAGGAAGTTCAGCTTGGCCTGGCACTTCCCTTTGGGGCTGAGGATGAAAAGCTTGCAGTCTGAGGAATCCTGGAGACAGGCCTGAGGAGTGGCTGGGTGAGAAGTAATTGTGATTTGTTTCTCTACCTCTCTGATGGTTCAGCTTTTCCCCAATATCTGGCTCTGGGTTTGGTTTTTGTTTTTTTTTTTTTTTAACTTTATTTATCTATTTATTTATCTATTTATCTATTTATTTATTTATTTATTTGCCTTGGTGTTTTGCCTGGAACTGGAACTACAGACAGTTGTTAGCTGCCATGTGGGTGCTGGGAATGGAACCCGGGTCCTCTGGAAGAGCAGACCGTGCTCTTAACCACTGAGCCATCTCTCCAGCCCCTGGCTCTGGGTTTTTATTGTAAGACCATATATAATAGAATTTGTGTGATATGCCCTTGGGCTCAGAAATGTAAAGCCTGAATGTAGAACTGAGAGGTAATAGCTCAATAACCCAATAAATAAAATTTATCCAATAAGTAAAAGCCCTGAGCTCAATTCCCAACAATGCTATAAATAAATAAATAGTAGATAAAAAACCAGCATTCAGAGCTGGGCCTGGTGGCATGCCTTTGGCCTTAGCCTGGAAACATGGAGTCAGGCAGATCATTTGAGCTAAGGAGTTCAAGGCCAGCCTGGGCCACAGAGTAAGATACTGTCTCAAAGAAAACCAGCCTGGTTTGATGCCCTCAATAAGATGTTTATAGACAGACCTGGAGCCAAAACAGCTCTAAGGCCATTCCTTATCCATGGATGAATTTGATGATAACCAACATTGCCAAGCAACAGAACGGATGGGGTGATAATCCCCAGGGTGCTTTGAGGGCTCATGGAATAGCTTGCTGGGCACCTACAGCATTGCAAGCAGAATTCAGGATGCAGTGTCTCAGTTCACCTCCATCCTACCAGGTGGATACTATCATTAACCCAGTTTTACAGGTAAAGAAACGGAGGTCAGATTGTTTGTGAAGCTCATTCAGGAAATGATTTCAGAATTGGAAATCAATTGGTCTGAATCTTCAGCACCATTTCAGCTATATTGCCCTGTGCTCACTTCTACAATTTGCATGGGAAGCATCCCCCTGAAAGATCCTGTTTTCCAGCTAGTAAGTCAATCATTACAAGGTGATCAGATCAGGATGACCTAATCAATAGATGGATCATTAATGAATTCATAATTTGGTGGAATCACTGGGAAGTGATGGAAACTTCCAGCAGTGAGTCTGGTCCAAGGAAGCTGAGGAGATCACTAGAGCATGTCCATGGGGTCTAGTCTTGTCTCGGGCACCGCTCTGTCTCCCCTTTTTCTACTGCTTGGCTGCAATCAGGTGACCAGCTCTGCTCCCTTAAGCCCTCTTTTCCATAATGTCTTTTCTCACCACAGGTCACAATGAAACCAGTGATCATGCTTTAAAATCCCTGAGACTATGAGTCAGAAAAACCTCTCCTCTTTTTAAGTTACTCTCCTGGGTAAATGGTCATAGCCGCAGAACACCAACACAGTCACTTAGTGCAGGAGTTTTACTTGCTAGCAGAAGGCAGCAGTACCTTCCTCACACTGTTGCTGTCAGAATAGCTGGAGTCCCCATTACTCAGGAAGCTGAGGCAGGAGAATTATTGAACCCTGGAGTCCATAGCCTTTCTGAACAGCATAGGGAGGCTTTATGTCTTACAAAGAAAAGGTGAGAGTGCCAGGTACACAGAAGCACGCTGGCACCAGTGTCATTACGGCAAGTAGGACCCACCCAAAATCTCACGGGAAGAGGCCTCTGGAGTCATAGTAGTTATGAACCAGCAGCTTAGCCTACTAAAACTAACAGCTTAGCCTACTAACTTAATGACCATATGTCTTGTTTTGTTAAAAGTGTTGGAGATCAAACCCAGGCCTTCATAGATACTAAATTTTTTTTTAATTCCTTTTCCTTTTGAAATTTGAGGCAAGCTCTCACTTTTTATAACCCAGGCTGGCCTGGAACTCACTAAGTAGCCCAGGATATCCTCAAGTACTATCAATCCTCTACCATAGACTCCCAGGTGCTGTTATTACACACCTGGGAGTCTATGGTAGAGAATTCACACCTGGATATGCTAAATTCTCTAATAAAATATCTACCTAGAGACCAAAAACTTAATTTCCTCTCCCTTCAGACAAAAGAGAGCCACCTCTTGGGGCTGGCAAGGTGGTTCAGCTGGTAAAGGTGCCTGCTGCACAAACCTAACAGCGTGAAGTTCAATCTCATGTAAATGTGGAAGAAAAAAACCAAGTTCACAAAGCTGCCCTCTGGCCTCCACATGAGCAATGAAAAAATAATAATAACAAAATTAGAGAGACAGAGAGAAACTACCTCTATCATCCTTCATGATCCCAAGAGTGTCAGGTTCTGTTTTGGGGGGACAGGGTTTCTCTGCATAGCCCTGGCTGTCTTGAAACTCACTTTGTAGACAAGGCTGGCCTTGAACTCAGAGATCCACCTGCCTCTGGCTCCTGAGTGCTGGGAATAAAGGTATGTGCCACCACCACCTGGTGAAGGTCATGTTCTATATCCTGATGCCCACTGTTTAAGAGCACAGATTATTCCTTCCCCAGCCCCTGTTGTTGACAGGAGAGCCTAAAACACGCATGCTCTACAGCAGTAAGCTTTCAGGTGGGGAGGTGATATGGAGGGGCCCTTTCTAGGTGGAACATCAGTCTTGACCCAGAAATTCAAATTTTTACTGTACTAAACACAAGCAAGAGAGGGTTGGATCCTTTATCACAGGCCACTGAAGGCCACATCCTGGGCTCAGGCCCACTGCCCCAGAGGAAATCCAGGTCTAGACCTGAAGGGACTCAGAAAGTTTGCCCGGGGCTCAGAGCTCTTACCTTCCTCTCATGCCAAATCTACTCACCTACAGAGCCTCTGAGCCTCATTCTAGAAAAGGGAACCCTTAGGATGCTTGAAGTGAACATTGATAGGAATGTTTAGAGGTTCAGTGAAGGCCACCTTTCTGTAGCATATTTCATGACGGGAGATGAAAGGGTTAAGAGAAAATAGTCCTTGCCTCCAAGATCCATAAGCTTTATCCACCTAATGTTTGGGAAATGTCTTCTAACATTTAGCTCCAATTCCTCTCTCTGAAGCTGGCCTTTTCTCTAAGGAATCAGAGGCAAGCTGGAGCTCTGTTTGCTGGTTAGACATCCACAGTAAGAGTTTCCATTCCCTCATGGCATCCCGAAGCTGGGGGGATGGGGCTGCCCGAGGAATGCCATGCCTCAAAGTTAAGTCAATGCTGGCACTGCCAAGAATACAGATTCTGAGCTGCAGGCTGGCAACTATGACTTCTCCAAGAGAGTCAACAGGCCCAGGCTGGACCTTGCCTCTTTGCATTTTATGAAGCTCACTCTTTGAACACATCCCTTTATTTATTGGGCCTCATTTAACCTCAACCATGTCCTTCTGGGATCATTTATCTGGTAACTGTCACTCAGCCTGCTCTGGCATTAACCTCATAATCCTATTGATTTCCTCCAAGATAGTTGGAGGTTTTCCCATCTTCTCCCTGGCCTGGTTAGAGACTGAATCCCAGTTCTGATCATTACCTCGGAAGACATCCTGGGATAAGGAAGGTGTCTGCCCAGAAGACTAACTGGGGGGGGGGGCCGTTTATGTTTCACGTTTGTTCTTTTACTAGTGAATCTAGCCTCAGTGGCTTAAATCCAAGAGAAGGGGAGCGAGCTTGAAGCCACAGCCCTCCACTAGCACGTATGCACAGTGGCTGCTGAGTCTGTCCTTCAGCTCCAAGAGACCTAGATTCACCAATCACAGCACTGATCCTTGATGAAGGGTGAGAGACCCAATCACCGAGAAAAACGCAGAGAGGGCGGGGCCGGGGCCCTTGAGTGCGCCACCACGTGGCCTCGGGCCTGCGCCTTCCCGCCACCTGCGGCTGGTAGTCTGGCCCCTGTCGAGCTGCAGCTGCAGCTCCCAGACGCCACCCCAGCCCGTCGCCAGGGGATTAGTGTCCGTCTGTTGGTGGGGACAGCCTCAGTGGGGGTTGTCCCGGCCAGACAAGGGTCGCTATTTCTCCCTTCCTTAGACTCCCCACTCTCAGACCAGTGTGGGGCAAAGGGATTGCTTTGAGAGGGGAGGGTCTCACTGACTGGGGGTGCCGATCTGTTCTAAAGTGGGGGTGACTGGAAACCCCCCTCTCCCTGTCATGCATGAGCCACATGTGCTGGGAAGTTCATTTCCCCTTCTCTTGCAGCACAGGCTCTGGGATTGACCCTGAGAGTGACCCCAGTGTCAGGAGGCATTAATGATCTCCATACGGGCAATAAACAGGCAGCCCGGCTGGTTGGTGTGGAGGGATCCTGCAATGGGGCCGCCTTATTAGCCTCACATTCGCTTGTGGGTATAGGCTTAATTAGCCAGTTTCCTCGCTTGGGCCTCCTCCCCCAAGCAGCCTGGAGCTCCATGGGAACATGGCTAAAGACCTGGAGTCTTCAGCCAGTTCCTCTGCTTCGGGTGGACTACCTCAAAAGGCCAGCGGCTCCCTAAATCAGTCATTTGCCTACCTCTAATAGGACTTGGAAGTCTGGCTGATAATGCACCATCTTGGATTTTAAAGCCTCCAGAGGCCAGGTCCCCAAGCACTCTTGAGTCAGCTCACTTTTGTCTGCCAGACCCAAGAACAAGTAATTCTTCCTCTTATCCAACTGAAATTCCTTCTCCTATCGGAGCTGAAGTCAGCTGATCCTCTAAGAAGGTGGCTGGTGACCACCCTTCCCCTCCAGTCTCTACCAGCTGCCCGGGTGGTTACAGACACAGTGTGGTTTGACACCACCTAACTCAGAATCTATTTCCATGTAAGAAGTTGTTGGTCCTGCAGTGTGTGACTTCACCTCTTAGGGCTTCGGTTTCCTTGCCTTGGAGGAGAGTCACAGTGCTAAGTAGAAGAAGCCGGAGAGGTTGTACAATTAGGAGAGTTCCAAGTCTCACAGAGGAGACAGACTTACAAACCTCTACAGCTCAAGGTGAAAATCAAATTCACACTGATGAGAGTCCAGGAGAAAGATGAGCTGGCTTGTCATGGTTGGTTGAGGAAGGTTTCTGGAGAGACAGTCATGTGACTGGGATCCTCGAGACAGAGGACGATGATGAACGAACATCTAGAGAAAGGAAGGCGGAGCACAAAGACAGGGAGGAGTATGTTTAAGTAGCGGAGGGAGCCATGAAAATTTTTTAGCCCGTAAGAAGGGGCAAAAGTTTGAGCGGATTAGATTTATATTTTAGAAGACCTCTGTTGGTAGGGGGGTATGTGTGAGAGAGGAAGGAAACTATCAGGAAGATTCTTGTTTTTGTTTCCTGAGACAGTTTCTCTGTACAGCCCTGGCTGTTCTGGAACTTGCTCTGTAGACCAGGCTGACCTTGAACTCACAGAGATCCACCTGTCTCTGCCTCTGTGTTCTGGGATTAGAGGTGGGCGCCACCACCGCCAGGCGGACTGATTTTTAAAGTGGAGTGATTGATTGTGCATATTCAAGGTCTGTTACCCTTCTTCAGGTTCAAAACCCTGGTGTGATTTGAATGAAAATGGGTCCCTGTGCCAGCTAGCATGTCAGCTTGACAGAGTCATCTGAGAAGAGCGAACCTCAGTTGAGAAAATGCCCCATATGGAGACTCCATAGGTGAGCCTGTAGGGCATTTTCTTAAGTGGAGATCCATGGGGAAGGGCCCCGCCCATTGTAGGTGGAGCCACCCCCAGGCTGGTGATCCTGAGATCTATAGAAAGAAGGAGGAGAAGCCAATAAGCAGCACCCCTTCAGACCGCTGCGTCAGCTCCTGTCTCCAGGTTCCTGCCCTGCTTGAGCTCCTGTCCCAACTTCCTTCCATGATGAACATTTATGTGGCAGCCAAATAAACCCTTTCCTCCCCAGCTTGTTTCTGGTTATGGTCTTTCATCACAGCAATAGTAACTTTAACTAGGACAGCCCATAAGCTCGTACTTTTGACTACTTGGTCCCCAGTGGGCGTGACTCTTTGGGCGGGGTTAGGAGGTGTGGCCTTGTTGGAGGAGGCCTGTCACTGGGGTTGGGCTTTGAGATTTCAAAGACTCCTGAGATTCCTAGTGCTCCCTTTCTGCCTCCAGCCTGCCAGATGGGCGTTCTCTGCCTCCCCTCAGTCATCACAGTCTATGAACTTCTAAAACCATAAATCCGATTAAATGCTTTCTTTTACAAGGTGCCTTGGTCATAATGTTTTGTCACAGCAATAGAGAAGTCATTGACACATCTAGTATAGTTTTTTATCTTTTCTTATTTAAAAATTTTTCCCATACTCACCACTGCTCTCCCCTCCTCTCAATCCTCCCTCAGCACCCCCCCCCCCAAAGCTCATCCCCGATCCATTCCCCAGGAAGGGCAAGGAGTCCCGAGGTGAGTCAGTTCAGTCTGGCATATCCAATTGAGGCAGGGCCGAGTCCCTCCCCCCAGGACCGCGGCTGACTTAGGTGTTCCTCTGTAGGGGATGGGCTCCTAGAAGCCGGTTCATACCCCAGGAATAAACTCTAGTCTGACTGCAAGAGGCTCCACAAACTGCCCATGCCATTGACTGTCATCCACATTGGGAGGGTTAGTTCCTTTCTATGAAGGTTCCTCAGCTGTCATTTCAGAGTTAGCAAGCTAGCAATAGCTTGAGGCAGCCATCTCTGTTGGTCCCCTCCTCATGATCCCTTTGTTCACATACTCTCTCCTCCTTCCCTTCAACTGGACCGGGAGCTCGACCTGATGCTTAGCTATGGATCTCTGCTTCTGCCTCTATTCATTGCTGGATGTAGGTTCTATAATAACAATTAGGGTGGCATTTGATTATAGGGGAAGTCCTGTTTAGGCTCCCTCTCCACTATTGCTGAGTCCTAGCTGGGGACATCTGTGGGTTCTTGGAGGTTTCTCTAGCACCACACCTACTATAGTTTTAAAAGAGAAAAGTGTTTCCATTGAGTACAATTTGGTGAGACCATCAATGCAAGAAGCCTGGCCAGCCCCCAGCCAAGACGGTAACTCATATGCTCTCTTCCTAGAATTCTGATCTTGACAGAAAGAGTGAAGAATAAATAGAAGGTGAGCCCTCCTCCTTTGGCTAAACATCAGTTTATTTTAGACTTGGCAAATACTACGTGGTCAGTACCGTTCTTTTTCTGTATTCTTGTTTGTCCTGAAGAAACTACCTGCATCTATTGCTCAGCTCTCCATTTCCAGGCCTGAATCCTCATCCTTCCAACAAATCCCTCCCTGTTAAGGTCAACCAGGGCCATTTGCAGAACTTTGACAGCAGAACCCTCCTGGTCATGACGATGTTAGGTGAGGAGAGAAACAGTGAGTGTGGGCAGAGATGAGTTTCATATTAGTCACGACAAAACTAAAGTTAGACCTGTTGGGACTGTGGATCCTGAGTTAAGACACTTAAGTACACGGTAGGAGTTTATACTTATCAGAGGGTCACTAAGGGAGAATTCAGAGACAGGGAAAGGGACATCAAAAATAGATCTTTGGAGATGTGGAAACAAAAAGGAAACCAGGAGAATCGGTTAAGGTGGGCAGATGAGAATGCAGTTCTGCAGAGGGAGGAAGTCAACCATGAAAACACTGGATAGTGAGTGTGTCAAGGAGAGCGGTGTATCCCATTAGGGGAGGGGACCATTAGAGGTCCCCAGGAGCTTCACAAACAGCAGACTGCAGGGAAGAGGGGGCATAGTTAATCTTCTTCCCATCTGCTGAATCAAATGTGATCACTATCAAAACCATCACAGAGGCTTGCACTCTTGGTTTCCTTGAATTTCTGGAAAGTGCTATAGCTCTGTCTGTCATGCTACTGTTCCCCTCCCCCCACACACACACACCATGGGCAGTGTCTGAGACTTAGCAGCAGACCCCTGCAGATCTCTGGAGTACTCTCTAGCTCCAGAAGGTTTTGTCACCAACCTGGAACCCAATAGAGAAGCCAAGATAAAGCTACTAGGAAAACTGAAGAAAAGAAACAGACCGCTTATACGCCAGCATGTTTAAAAGCTAACTCAAGGGGCTGGGGAGACATTAACAGGTAAAAGCACTTGCTACCAGAATTGGTGACCTGATTTCAATCCTAGGGCCCACATAGTAGAGGGAGAAGAGCTGACTGACCCCCAGAAGTTAACCCCTCTGACCTCCACATGCACACCATAGTGTGTGTACCCCCACAATAAATCAAAAACCTTCAAAACTATCTAAAATGGATTAAATTCATAAGTGTAGCCTAGATAGCCTCAAAGTTAACCTGGGGGAAATCATTAATATTGGCAACAATTTCTTTGGAGGCACCACCAAATTCAAAAGCAATAACACTAAAAGAAACAAGTGGACTCTTACCAAAGTTAGGTCTTCTACACAACAAAGGAAACAATAAAGATTTAAAAGGCAGCCTCAAGAATGGGAGAAAATATTTGTAAACCATATATCTGATAAATAGTTAATACAAAGTGTATATATATATATATATAATAAACTCAAACAATTCAATAGCAAAAATTTTAAAAATATGATTTTAAATAGCCAAAAGAACTGAACAGACATTTTTACAAAGAAAATCCACAATAGGCCAGTAAGATGGGCTGTCGGGGAAAAGCACTTGCCCTGAGCTCCACTTTGATCACTAGAACTCGTATAACAGTCTAAGCGAGGTGGCTCACCTCTACAATCCCAACCAGATGAGAGGCAAGTCAGCCATACGCTCAAGCTGGCAGAGGCAGAACAAGGTAAAACAAAAACTCCCAGAAAGTTGTCTCCTAGCCTAAGATAGACAAACGGGCAACAGCTACATTGCTTACAAGAATAATTACCAGAGACGCACTTCAAAGTCACTTTGAGTTGTGGACTCACACAGGAGCTAGAATGGCTTTAGTTATTTACTTAGGGGTTTTTGTTTGTTTTGAGACAGTGACTCTTGTAGCCCAGGCTGGCCTTGAATTCATTATTATAACTAAGAATGACCTTGAACTTCTTTGGTTGGTTGGTTGGTTGTTTTTGTTTTGCTTTGCTTTGAGCCAGAGTTTCTCTGTGTAGCCCTGACTGTCCTGGAACCCACTGTAGACCAGGCTGGCCTCAACTCAGTGATTCACCTGGGATTTGAGCCTCAAAGCCTGGGGACCTTGGATTTCTGATCCTCCTTCTATCTCCCAAGTGCTGGGGTTATAGGCGTGCACCACCACACCCAGTTAATGGTATTTTAAAATATATATCAAGTATTAGTGAGGATACAGAGAAAGGGAAATTTTATACCATATGGGAATGTGAATTAGTTCAGCTATTATGTAAAATAGTATAGACGCTCTTCAGTGATTAAAAATAGAACTACCACGTTACCCAGTACCCACTTCTGAGGACTTATCTAAAGGAATTGAAATCAGATCTTAGAGTGAATCCTGTGGCCATGGTCTCCATGTGACTAAGAAGTGGGTCTCCACGTGGGGTCCCCACTTGAAATCCCAGCCCTCTGGTGACCGGAGCAGGAGCAAAAGAAGGTGGAGACTTGGGGGGAGTGATCAAATCATAAGGTTCAGCCCTCAAAGATGGTGCCTATCTAAGGGCTGGCACTCTCAGGCTCTTCTATCACGTGAGCCAGTACCCCACCTCCTCTTCCTGTTCTTAACACCATCCACAGGCCTTACAGTGAATCTCTGGCATCCTGAGCTCCAGGCTTCCAACCTCCAGAACTGTGATTTTTTTTTTTTTCTCAAAGTCTTAAGAATTGTGTGTAGATGCACAGACTACAGCAGCGGAACCTCTGTGTTTACTGGGGTCTTATTCACAAACAGACGAAGTGTTCATCAACAGACGATAAATCAGATGTAATGTGACTGTATAAACACAGCAAAATAGTACTTAGCTTTAAAAAGACAGAAAGCATGTTGGTTGCAACAGGATGAAGGACAGTATGCTAAGTGAAATAAGCCAGACACAGAAAGACACAGACTATATCAACTCACCTAATGAGTGGAATCTAAAATTGTCAAACTTACAGAAGCCAAGAATAGTGGTTATCAGGCTCTAGAGCAGGGAAAATGAGGAGATTTTGATCAAATGGCTCAAAATGTAGCCATGCCAGATGAATATATTCTGGAGCTCTAGTGTGTGTCGTGATTTGGAAATAATACTGTATTGTATGCTTGACATCTGCAAAGAAGGTATATTTTTTTAAATGTGTATAGGTCTTTCGTCCACATGTGTGTCTGTGTGGCATGTGTACAGTGCATGAAGAATCCAGAAAAAGGAATCAGATTCCCTGGAACAGACAGTTGTGAGCTGCCAAGTGGGTGTATCTCTTCAGCCCCAAAGAAGGTAGATCTTAAGTGTCCTCATACACACACAAGTAATGACTATGTGAGGTGATGGATATGCTAATCAGCTTTACTGTAGTGATTATTTCATTATATATACATATGTATTTCATTTTATATATATGGTATGCCTTCCATACACATCATTCAAGAATATAGAATGAAAGTCAGACATAGTGGAGCACACCTTTAATCCCAGCACTTGGCAGGGATCTTTATGAGTTCAAGGTCAGCCTGGTCTACAGAGGAATTCTGGCTACACAGAGAAACCCTGCCTCAAAAAAATCAAACAAAAGAGGAAGAAGAAGAAGAAGAAGAAGAAGAAGGAGGAGGAGGAGGAGGAGGAGGAGGAGGAGGAGGAGGAGGAAGAAGATGGTGATAATGTAACTCCAGTTCCAGGGGATCTGACACCATCTTCTGGCCTCTGCAAGGCACAAAGCATACCTGTGTCACATACATACATTCAGGTAAAACACTCATATACATTAAATAAATAAATCTCTAAAAGAAAAAAAAAGAATGATATGCAGGGCGTGGTGGCACTCACCTATACAATCTCAGGATTCAGGAGGCTCAAGAAAGAAAATCCCTGCAAGTTCAAGGCCAGGCTAGGCTACACAGTTAGATCAAAGCTGGCCTGGGTTACACAGTGAGATCAAGTCCAGCCTAGGTAACATAGAAAGATCTGGTCAGTGGCTGTTCCAATGACATTTATATAGTCCTGGAGAGGGGAGTGTGGATGGAAATTGCAGAGACAGAAAGAATGAAATGGAGACAGAAAGCTTAGAGTCAGAAGGGCACTGAATGAATACTCAGCTGCCCTGATTTTATTTTTCCTGGGCTTTTTATGCCAAGCAAAGGGGAAGGGCAAGGGCTGACAGTGTAAACCCTTCTTTAGTTTCCAAACATAAGATTACCTGTTAACCATACCTTTGGCCAAAGCATCCTATTAGTCAGCCTTGGGGGTGTTGGGTACAAGCTTGAATTCTCTGACCTTGAGTGGAAATGGAAACAAGCCACAAGCTGGAATCTTTTTGGGTTCTCATAAGATATAGGTTGGCCTGGGCTACATGGTGAGATCAAGAACAGCCTGGACTGCACAGAGAGATTGAGGCTGTGCTACAGATCCTATCTGTCTAAAAAGACTAATAAACAGAACGATGAAATACCTAGAAATATAAAACAACACTTTAGAAATAAATAAATATAGCTATTGACATGATCAGTTAGTGCGCTTGCCTGGAATGCAGAAAACAATTTTTTAAAAATGCACAGTAGGAAGAAAAATCCACACCAGCTCCACTGATCTTCGGTCTTTTCTGACTTTCTCATCATCAGAGATAAATGAAGTACTTATACTCTGAACTTTGTGGGGCCAGGGGATGGATTCAGCAGGCAAAAGCATTTGCCACCAAACCTGATGATCTGAATTTGTTCCCCAGGACCAACATGGTGAAGGAAAGAACCAACCCCCTGACAAATTGTGTTCTGGCCACTAGTGGTGTGCACGTGTATGTGTGCATGCACATGTGAACAAAGTAAGTATATTTTAAGGGAAATTTTGTTCTTATTCTTATTCTGTTTCTTATTCTCTACTTTTAAAAATATTTTTTAAATTATAAAACAAAACAGAATTAGCTCAATATGAAACTGAGCTGGATCAAGGAGATGGCTTAGCTAATGGGGAGGAGCTGTCTCTACAGGGAACAGCTTTCAAGCCATAGATACCTGAGGAGGAAGAGCTGTGGTGGACATTTTCTGCACACACTGTGAACATCCATACTTGGACTTGAGGAAGGCTTTGCCGTTCCTCAAAACGTCTAAGGCTCTGGGCTCCTTGACATGGCTGTGTCATGTCAACAACACACATTTATTGAGGTCCCCACTAACTTAGGGCTTTTTCCATTCCCTACATCCAACCATCAAATCTTCGAATGTGTCATTTTGACTGAGTGCTTAATCTACTTTGTGTTTATATTAAGCATTATCCCCAATTTCTTCAACTTCTCAGGGCTGTTTCCTATCTCTTCCTAGCTAATATGCCAGGTAACACAAAGTGATAAATTAACATACAGGAAGAAAAGCCATACATATGTATATTTATATGTATGCACATGTACATATATGGGGGGATTATTTTATTTTGTTTTGGCAGCTTGACTGCTGGGTTTCCAGGCTTAAATTTTATAGATGACAAAGTCCACAGTGTCAAAAGGTTGAACCCACTGGTTGGCTCTTTGTAAGAGCAAAAAGAAGAAATAATCTGAAACCAAATAATGTAGGAATAACTTGAATTATGGCTATTGATCAAGCTAATGTACAGAATAATCTGAGTTTTATGAGAAATTAATTTTACCTCTGAAGGGATCCATAGTGGAGCATGGTTGGTAGGCGTCTCTTCATGGGAGGCTTGCTGATTTCTCTTTTGTTTCTTTTTTTTTTTTTTTTTTGACTCATTTGTAAATTTTCTGTAGTCAGTAAATGCTACTCGGATAAGAAAATAGAAACAGAAAGCATAATGACAATAGGTAACATTAATCATCTACATATACTAGTGAATGGAGTGCTGGATCCAGACCCCTTGCAGCACTGCAAACAGACAATATATCCTTTTGTTGATGTTGTTGTTGTTGAACTTGGCATTTAACCTGGAGCCTTACCAGGAAAACCACTGTCTGGTCTTCTTTCTTTCTTTCTTTCTTTCTTTCTTTCTTTCTTTCTTTCTTTCTAGGTTTATTTATTATGGATACAGTGTTCTGCCTGTATGTATGTTTGCACACCAGAAGAGGGCACCAGATCTCATTTCAGATGGTTGTGAGCCACCATGTGGGTTCTGAGATTTGAACTCAGGACCTCTGGAAGAGCAGCCAGTGCTCTTAACCTCTGAGCCATCTCTCCAGCACCACTGTCTGGTTTTCTGAGTAAGGGTCTCCCTGGGTAGTTTAGGCTGGTCTTCAACTTGTGATCCTCCTGCCTCCGCCTAATAAGCACATCTACCTTAAAAATTAACATTTTCTCTTTCTGACCCTGGCTAAGCAGAAGGGTCAGATCAGGAGGGTCCCATCAGTGATATTAGGGTTAGGGTTAGGGTCCCATCAGTAATATTAGGGATGGGAAGACTACTAAGCACCTATCTCTCCCTGAGATGCTGGCTGATCTGCACATGTTTCCGGGCAGATGAACCAGCCCACCAGGTTGTTCCAGAGAGATTGTCTGTGTGTCACATCAGCCTACCACCTGTAGTTCTGTCCCAGACAACCCTGAAGGGGAGACTCTATGTCCCTAAATTAAAATGATTGTGGATCAGGGACAGTGTACAGTTCAGAAGGAGCCCAGACATCAGGAACGGGCTGTACTCAACATCTTCAAGGTCTGGACAACTCACCTTCCACCAACTGCTCCTGGTTACCTAAGGCCTGTGGCACCATCCTGCTCTCTGAACCCTGAAAGAATGAAGACATGATCCTGCATTTCAGCAAGGTCCTGACATGTGGCACACCCATGGCAGACCCTATATCCACTCAAGGGCTGGGAGTTCCAGAGAGAGACAACCCAGCAAGCAGCAGCTACCAAATCTAAATAGAGACTTTACATGAAAAGACTTTTGGGCTGGAGAGATGGCTCAGAGGTTAAGAGCACTCACTGATTGTTCTTCCAGAGGTCCTGAGTTCAAATCCCAGCAACCACATGGTGGCTCACAACCATCTATAATGAGATCTGGTACCCTCTTCTATATACTGTATATATAATGAATACATCTTTAACAAAAAAAAAAAAAAAAGAAAAAGAAAGAAAGAAAGAAAAGACTTTGATGGCCAGCAAGATGGTGCGGCAGGTAAAGGTGCCTGCCATATAAGCTTGGACACCTGAACTTGATTCCTGGAACTCACATGGGTAGAAGAGAATTGATCTACAAAGTTGCCCTCTGACCTCTGGGTGACACGGCGTACGTGCACACATGGGTACACTCACAGAGAAAGAAAGAGAATGAATCACATAATAAAGCTAAATCTAATTTTTAAAATAAATTATAGATAGTACACAACTTAGTGTGTTGTATTGTAGCAAACTTTCTTCTTAGACTTTCTCTTGGGGACCACCAGCTCCCAAATAATGACATAGACTTATTATTTATTTATTTATTTATTTATTTATTTTAAAGACTTTTTGTTTGTTTGGTTGGTTGGTTTTGCTTTTCATAAAATTTATTTTGTATATACACGCCAGAAGAGAGCACCAGGTCTCATTATAGATGGTTGTGAGCCACCATGTGGTTGCTGGGAATTGAACTCAGGACCTCTGGAAGAGCAGACAGTGATCTTAACCTCTGAGCCATCTCTTCAGCCCCACAGACTTATTATTAATTATGAAAGCTTGGCCTTCACTTAGGCTTTTCCCCCAGCTAGCTCTTACAACTTAAACTTCCTGTTTCTATTAACCTACATTCTGCCACATGGCTGTTACCTCTTCTCTGTTCTGTATGTCTGACCTCTTTAGTGTCTCGCTGGCATCTCTGGAGCACCTAGATTCATCCCAAGCTCCTCTCTCGGCTGGGAAGTCCCGCCTATTCTCTCCTGCCTAGCTATTGGCTATTTATCTCCTTATTAAACCAATCACGGTGTCACATCTTCCCACAGCATAAATATTCTAAAACATCCTACCCAAGATATCACAGATCTAGTCACCATGTCACCTTATGCTCCTCTGGCCTGTAACAGTCTCTCGGATGGTCTTGTCTTTGGTTGTTTTTGTTTTTTCGATTGTTTTGAGGCAGGATCTCCTGTGGCCCAGGCTGACCTTCAACTTCCTATATAGCTGAGGATGACCTTGAACTTCTTCTTCTCCTGCCTCTACCTCCTAAGTGCAGTTTGATGACCTTGACATTTTTTAAAAATTTTACTTATATATACAGTGTTCTGCTTGCATGTATGTCTGCATGCCAGAAGAGGGCAAAAGATGTCACTACAGATGTTATGAGCCATCATGTGGTTGCTGGGAATTGAACTCAGGACCTCTGGAAGAGCTGCTAGTGCTCTTAACCTCTGAGCCATCTCTCCAGCCCCTCACCTTAACAATTTTAAAGTGTTCTGGCCACGTGCTTTGAAGAATGTTCCTTGGTTGGGGTTTTGTTTGATTTCTGTTGCTTTTATGATTAGATTAGGGTTGTGTTTTGAGGAAAGATGGTCCTAGAAGAGATGCATCATTTCCCCTCCTAGCAAGGCCACTGGTGTCACCATCTGCCACGCTTGCACGCGTTTCAACACTGCTGCCATCAGGAGACGTCCCTGGGCACAGTCCACGGGTGAGGAGTGTCACTCCCTGGGTGTGTGAAGGAGTCTGTGCAGGCATTTGGAATTCTCCCCGTCATGAGTGTCTTTGTAGTAACTTATCTGTTGTTATCCTTTGACTTACAGCCTGAGACATTGGCATTCATGTTGCTACCCACGTTATTCTCTCTCTGTCCTAAGTGTTCTTCCCGATGGCTTCCTTGTCCCCTGTGTAAACGGTCACTATCATCCTCCCTGTACAGATAACAAGCTGAAGATGAAGACAAGCTGAAAAGCAGGAACATAGTGCTGACTTCGGGGCCGCAGGTGTGACACCATGTCACCGCTCCTAACACACATGGGCAGGAAAAACAAGTGCTGGTCAAAGACTAAGGATTAAGATAAATTACAAAGACATGAAGTAGCTTAATCGGCAGAATGCTTGCTTAGCATACTTAAGGCTACTTGCTACTTGGTACAGACAGAAAGGAAATGGGAGGAGGTGATAGCTCAGACACAGAACATTTGCCTAACATGCACTAGGTCCCATATTCTGTCTCTCTCTAGAATCACAAAGCAAATTGTTGAATAAATAAATTATTAAAAAGTTTCAAAACTCCTGAGATATTAAAACTGGTGTGTGTGTGTGTGTGTGTGTGTGTGTGTGTGTGTGTATGTTGTGTTCCTGCAAATCTTCACTGTTGGGTATTTTATTTTGTTACAACACATGTTTTATTCTTAGTCAGTCCAAGTTTTTGCTAATTTACACAAAAACATTATAAGATAAAAAAAAAAATGAGGGGCACATCTTTAATCTCAGCATTCATGTGATTTCAAGCCAGCACGCTTTACAGAGAGTTCCAGATCAAAAGCTACATAGTGAGACCATGACTCAAAAATAACAACAGCCAACAATAACAACAAACTGGGGTCAGGGATGTTGAAGTGGTCACTCAGTGAATCAAGAGCATTCTCTGATCTTCCTAGAACGCATGTCCCATAGCTCGAAGCTGCTGCTGTCGGGTATCAGACGCCCTCTTCTGGCCTCAGTTGGAATTGCGCACACATGGAATGCATTCACACAGACAAGCAGATACATAAATAAAAACAATATTTTAAATATTAAAATATATTTAAAACACCTCAAAAGGGGTAAAAAGAAATGTTTAGAGACATATGAAGATTCTAGAACCTCTCCACAGGAAACTAAAAATACTAATACTTCCAAAACCACAGCTGAAAGTATCTTCCCGGCTTTCCAGACCTCCTCTGTTGATCAGTCATCTCAGGGCTATGAATGCAGGCCTCGCCTGCTCCAGTCCTTCTCTGAAACTCCCACTTCCACAGGGGAGGTGTCTTGACCACACACCTCAGCTCCCTGTGCTGGGCTAGAAAGTAAAGCAGCATCCTCCAGGATAAGGCTCCACCTGCTGCCCAGCAGGGGCCAGCCTGCGCTTCCTCTCTGGCCTGGTCAAACTGGGCTGTTAGCAGGTCTCTGTGACTACGGGAACAGAATGGGTCATAGTGTCAGTTCCAACCCGCCAGCGGCCTGGGAAACTTCTGCCAGCACACGCAGTCATACTTGGCGGCTGTTGTTTCCCAAGCTTTGTGCTTTCTACCTCCCTCGCCATGACAACCTCACCTCCCCTGAGCTTCACAGCAGGCCTCTGAGGCAGGCAGGGAGTCTGTGCTCTAATATAAAGGAGGCCACTGAGGTAAAGATTAAGGAATCAGTTAGAAGCCGGCAGTCTTTCCTCTGAAGGGGCACTCTTGCTGTACACCAGGCTGTACACGGTCTCTTCTGTGGAAGATGCTCTCTCAAGACTTCTTTCCAGGCCTGGGGAGAGACCCTAGAAGCTCTTTTGAGGCAGTTGTCTCTTTGCATCTGTCTATAAAGAAGGAAGTAGCAGGCCTGGGAAATACAGCTAGTGGGTTTGTGTAGGATGTGCAAGAACTGGGGTTTAATCCCCAACACAAGAAAAAGAAAAGGAGGAGGAGGGGCTAGGAATGAGGAAACACAGCTGAGGAGACTGGATCTCCTCTTAACTAACAGCAGCATCAAGGCCTAAGTGATGGGAAAGCAATGTCAGGACTAACAGGCCCATGCAGCACCCAAGAACCAGGGGTTCTTAAGCACAACACTATCGATCTTGACATCCTGAGGAGTTTAGGGTGCTGATCCTATGGGGTAAGGCATCCTGTGTATGCAGGATGTTCAGCCTGATACCTGGCCTCTACCTCCTAGATGCCAGAAGCAGCCTCTGCCCCAGGGTGTAAAAATCAAATATGTCTCCAAACACAGTCAAACTATTAGATGGTCCCCAGTTAGAACAATTGTTCTAGAGTATGTGTAATTTCATTAATATATACTATGAGTTGACTTATTTACGAGCAGCTGTCTCTTGGTATCTGTAGAGAACTGTTGAGGACATTCCTTACCTGGGAATGTGTAAACCAATCTACCCCTCCTCATCAAATTCCAGTGACTCATCGAAGTCTAATTCCAGCAGCGGGCGAGTTTGTTGTGATTCCTTACATACAGAGAATAGTGATCCCAAAGAGAGTAGGAGGTCCTAAAGCAGACACACTGGGACGTCTTCACGCTTCCCAGATGATCACATATGTCCTCATAGCTGCAGAGATGGAGCCTCCTTCTAGTGGCCTTTCCTAGCCTCTGTGCTCTAACACCTACTGAGACACCTACCTGCCCCACCCACAACTCTGCCAGTGAGCCAATGCAATCCTGGCAGAGTTGTATTCTAACGACTGAGAGGTGTAGCTGGACTCTGAGGTGTGGATCCAATGACTCACACTCTGTTGCTCTAGAGAATGTCAACAGTCAAGAAGCCTCATGAAGAACACTTGCAAGAAGGCACAGCGGAGCTGGTGAAAACAGCATGTGTTTTCCTGGTAAGGCTGCATTCTTCACCAGGGACTTACTCCAGGGTCTCAAAGACACCCAGATCTGCAAGTGTCCGGTGTCTTATGTAGAAGGAGGCCATGTTTGCATAGATCCTAAAACATAGTCCCCTGGACACCTCTTATCATGTCTACATTGCCTATGTCACCTATGACAATGTGGATACTATGTAAATTATTGTGAGGGCTTGGCCCCCCCCAGGTTTACTTTATTTTATAAGTATGCATGTGTGTGTGTGTGTGTGTACATGTGTATGTGGGTGACCACAAAGCCCAAAGGTAGCCATCAGATGTTTTGGATCTGGAGTTACAGGCATTTGTGGCCTTTCCCAAGTGGATGCTGGGGTCTCCAGTCCACCAACAGAGCAAGAGGCACTCTTAACCATCTCTCCAGCCCCTTAGTTTAGTTTGATTTTGCTTTTTGAGATAGAGTCTTAGCATGCAGCCTGGAATGACCTTAAACCCATCCTCCTGCCTCAGCCTCCCGAGTTCTGGTATTGCAAATGTGTACCACATGCTCTGCTTTATTATCTTGGGCTGTGTAGGGAGTCATGATAAGGGGAAATTCCGAATATGTTCAGTGTAGACACATTTTTCTCCCAACTGTTTCCCATTTGCCACTGATTGAAGTCGTAAGTGAGGGAGCCACACAGATGAAAGGGTTTAAAAGACCTCACATCAATTCAGGAATTCATCACTGGGTGCTGTTCTAACTTGCGATTGTAAAATCTGGTCTCTGACACACACATATTGTCCTCCTTCTAGAGGAGGACATCAAGAACATAAAATCCCGGGCTAAGCGAACCCCCCTAGTAGAATGCTTGGCTAGCACACTCAAGGTCCCAGACTCGATCCCCAGTACTCAAGGGTGGGGGGGTAGTTAGTGAAAACATCTGAATGCTTGTCCCCTGTTATGGGCGAGAAGGCGCTTTGTCAATAGCAAAGACAGTCAAGAAAGAAGCAAACAGCAAACTTACTTATTGCGAATATGGGCGGAGTCTATATACCCCCTCCCGATTTCCCATTGGCAGCTGGAGACAAAATGGCTACCGGCAGTATAAGGGATGCCATGGCTCCCTCTCTCCCCAGGAAACAAAGCCAGTTTCTCCACCTACCCTTGGACTTACCATTCTCAAGTCTGTGGGCTTTCTAGATGAACCAAAGGAGCAGAAGCTTGGTCCACTCCAAGGATCCACATGGGAGCTGAGTCTGCAGAGCCATTTTCCCAACCTTTGCCCTTTGAAGGGATGGTGGGGTAAAGAGGGAGAAGCTCTATTCTGGCTGAGCATGGGCTCAGGGGTGCAAGTTTTCTCTGGAGGAAATTTAAGTATCCTGGGCAACTCCTGGCAGCCAGGGTATGAGGCTGTGGAGAGAAGAGATGTTCTGGTTGGAGTGCAAGGGATAGATGTGTGACTTTTCACGTTCCTTCTGGTTCAAAGGTCTCTCTCTGGCTTTGGACAATGACTCTGACCTAGGCCTGAGTTAGAGACACAGCCAGGCACTCCCTGGCTCAGTAGGTCTCGGGAAAGCCCAGATGGTTATTAATACTTTATTTACAATACTTTCTTTCTCTCTTTCTTTCTCTCTCTCTCTGTCTCTCTTTCTTTCTTTCTTTCTTTCTTTCTTTTTCTTCTAGATTTATACAGTGTTCTGCTGGCATGGATTCCTGCAGGCCAGAAGAGGGCACCAGATTTCACTTTAGATGGTTGTGAGCCACCATGTGGTTGCTGGGAATTGAACTCAGAATCTCTGGAAGAGCAGCCAGTGCTCTTAACCACTAAGTCATCTTTCCAACCCCTCTTTTTTTTTTTTTTTTTTCCAGACAGTGTTTCTCCGTTCGACAGCCCTGACTGTCCTGGAACTCATTCTGTAGACCAGACCGGCCTCAAACTCACAGAGATCCACCTGCCTCTGCCTCCCAGGTGCTAACATTAAAGGCATGTGCCACTACCCAACATTTCTAATACTTTTAACAAACACCTTGTATTATGGTATTGACCAGCCGTGAGATATATATTAAGTAATATTTATTATCTAAATATAACTTATAGACCAGGGTTTTGTTAAAAGGGAGAAAAGGGGGAAGCAGCGTGTCAGAGAGTTTTTCAACTGCCCGAATCGCTGTGATCTGGGAACTGTGTCCCAGCCTGGCTTCTGTTTTTTTTTTTTATTTTTTATTTTATGTGAATTGATGTTTTGCCTCCATGTATAACTGTGTAAGGGTGTCAGATCTTGGAATTACAGACAGTTGTTAGCTGCCATGTGGATGCTGGGAATCGAACTCAGGTCCTCAAGAAGAACAGTCGGTGCTCTTAACCTCTGAGCCATCTCTCCAGCCCCTGGCTTCTGTTTTTATCTCTCTCATCTGGGGGCTTTATTTCCGAAGTGGCTCCAGCACTCTGCCGCAACCCGTTCACATGTGTAGCTTCTGATTTCCCGCTACAAGCCCTGTCTTGAAAAGCCAACAAAACAAAACATACCATTACACATAAAATAAAATAAAAATAAAATCCAGGTATGGTAATAGACGTTTGTACAAGTCTAGTACTCTGAAGACTATCTCGGAAGGTCGTTTAGAGTTTGAGGCCACCCTGACCTACATAGTGAGCACCAGGCCCACGGGAGTTACATAGGAAGACACTGTTTCCAAAATATAAAGTCAAAACAGAACACCAAAGAACAAATAAGTCATGTGTGGACACAGCTTGCCTGGTAGAACACTTGCCTAGTATTCACAAAGCCCAGGTTCAGTCCCCAACACCACATACACCAGTGCACGCCTATAATCCCAGCACTCAGGAGAAGGCAGCTTCTTTGGCTTCCAACCTTGACCAAATGGTCAAAGGAAAGAACTCACTTCCTCTGACTGCACATGTATGTTGTGGCACATACACACGCACACATGTATACATAAATACATGGAAAGACAACATGTGAATGTCCTAGCATTTGGGAGACAGAGGCAGGAGGATCTCTGTGAGTCTGAAGTCAGCCTGGTCTACAGAGTGAATTCCAGGGCAACCAGAGCTGCATAGTCAGACCCTTTCTGGAGGAGGAGGAGGAGGAGGAGGAGGAGGAGAAAGTTAAAGCACGTATCTAGACATGTAGCTGGGATTTGAACTGGGGTCTCACTGGCTGCACAAGCTCTGTGCTCTTAGTCACATCCTGCAGTGTTTGAGCCTGTCAGCAGGGCTGAACAGAATTTAGTGCGGAGGCACTAGGAGAGGGTCAGAGCCTCTTCAGCGAGATGGCAGCAGCCAGGCAGACAAGAAAACTTGGTTTCAGAGAGCCTTTGGCAGGAAGGGTAGCAACTAGCTGTCTGGACAACCCTAGATCCCCACCTAGTGGTCAGAAAGAGCCATTGTTTTTGTTTTTTGGGTTCTTTCTTTCTTTTCTTTTTTTCTTTTTTCTTTTTTAAGGTCTGGATCCAATCAGGTCACCTCACCCTTCAGCAAGGAACACCTCCAAATGAGCCTGAGTTCCGAAGGAAAAAAAGGATCCCCACCAGCCAGCGCATGCGCACTAACACTCGTAGCACTTCTTTGGAAATGGGGCTGGGACTTTATACTCTTCTAGATTAGGTGCCCAGGCTTCTATTTCAGCCTTGTCCTTCAAGGAGAGGCAGTGCGTGCCTGACAGCGTCTGCCAGGCACTATACACAGTCTCGCCCAATCCTCCAACAGTTCATCCAATACTGTGATCGCTGCTGAAGCAACTGGAGAGGATTAAAGTGGCAGTTTTGATTACTAACTGCAAAACACAGATCACAGAAGATCAGAAGAATCCTGGAGGAACCAGGGGGCTCAGTTTTGAAGGAAGCCAGCATGGCTTATTGCAGAAAGGCCCCCGAGGCACGGTCTCCAATAGCCTAGAGCAGGGCTTAGAAGAGGGAGGGTCTGGGGAGTAGGCGGGACCCACAAGGGCCTCACTGCCAGGCTAAAGAGCCTGGACCACCCTAGGAATTCTGCAACCTTTGGAGGTTTCCAGCAGAGTTGCCAGGATATGCAGAAAATATACACCAGCAAACATGTTAGGGGGCTCCACAGCAGGTAGAGAGAGGCATGCCCTGGAGAAAGAAGAGCAAGTTTTTTGCTTAAAACCTAGAAGGTAGTTCTAGGGCATAGAGAATTAATTATCAGCCCTCCTGGGGAACAGGGTTGAAAGGCTAGTAGTACTTATATGTAAATAGCCTGGGACCTTCTACAGCAGAGGGAAGCAGAGAAAACACCCCCCTACACACACACACACACACTCACGACACCCAGCCTGGCCAGGACTGAAGCTGGACACCCCCGGGAGGTCTCTACAACCAACTCCAAGGGGGCTCAGCAGGGCTTTTGGGCTAGGACTTGAGCAGGAGAGTCCTGGAGGGGTTCTCCTGTAGGCTCTGCCTCCAGAGGGTGAAACTCATTCATTGGTTCATTTATTCATTCATTTTTTTTCTTCGAATGCTTTCTATACACCTCTTATTTGTTGAAGCAGTTTTAGGTCTGGGGTTCCAGCAATGAGCAAAAACGGGACACCGCCTCTTAGGGGAGCCAATGATCCTGTAGGACACAGACTTGTTGAAAACCATGCTTTCGGGGGCTGGAGAGATGGCTCAGCGGTTAAGAGCACCGTCTGCTCTTCCAGAGGACCCGGGTTCGATTCCCAGCAACCACATGGCAGCTAACAACTGTCTGTAGTTCCAGTTCCAGGCAAAACACCAAGGCAAATAAATAAATAAAGTTAAAAAAAAAAAAAAAGAAAACCATGCTTTCATCAAATGAGGTGCATAAAGTCTAGCAGAAAAAAGACTGAGTCCAGAAGAAGCGGCAGGGAAGAGCCTGCCTATTTGTCTTTAAGATGGCATCTCACTGTATTGTACAGGCTGGCTCAGTGTATTTTCTTTCTTTCTTTCTTTCTTTGGAGAGTTTGTTTGTCTGAGATAGGAATCTCACTGTACAGTCCACATCTGCCTTCATCTAAATGCCTCCTAAATGCCAGGATTACAGGCATGAGCCATCACACCCAACTAACCTCAAACTCTACATCCTCCTGCCTCAGCTTCCCCTACG
Organism: Sigmodon hispidus; assembly: GCA_004025045.1. NCBI lineage: Eukaryota > Metazoa > Chordata > Mammalia > Rodentia > Cricetidae > Sigmodon > Sigmodon hispidus. Next base: position 169,128 of record PVIH01001267.1, on the reverse strand, counting down.
CCTGAGGATAGCTGTATAGAAACCTCTGTGATTACACAACTATGTTTGCATGTGGTCAGGAGAGGAGAGGGGAAGTCTCTTTATGGCTGTCAGTGTGCATGCAGTCAGTCTCCATTAGCCTGTATTCGTAGGTGACTGTGGAGATGTGGACTGTGTCAGATCTAAGCGGTTTCTATTTCGCAGATCAGTGCTGAGACCAGAAATCTCATGGGCAAATTGGGAACGACCAGAAGCAAAGACAGTTGATCTGATGAGGGAGTAATATCCCAGGTTGGGACAAAGAGACCTTGGGAACTAAGTTTACTCCAGGACTAAAGAAGAATCACTCCTATGACATCCCACCATGAGGGCTTGGCCAAATGACCTGGAGAACTCTGATGCCCAGAGAGTGTAGATCAGGAGCCCTTGGGGATCTGGGAAAGAGCACTGCATAGGAAGACTCTGAGGTCTGTTTCTTAGCTCCCTTGACCTCGGACAGGTCTAAGCCTTGATCTTTCTCTTGCAAATGGAAATTTCCATTCCAAGAATAAGAAGAAGCATGTTTGGCATGTAGTGGGTGGTCCACAGCTCCTCCTGTCAAGCTGAGGAACAGTTGCCATGGAGCCAGAGGACATCCTGTTCTCTTCAAGAAATAAAAATAAGAGTGAGGATAGGCCATGTCTAACCCCCCTGCTAGACCAATGGGACGCCAACTGCCATCTTGGTCTCCTGAGCCTGGGCTCTAATTCAGGCTACTTCTCCCACAGACACAGATTCCGGCCAGCACATTGGGGCTCAGCTTCCGGCAGTAGAGGTCATGCACCAGGCCCTTTCGTCCTTTCCCAGCAGTGGGGCTGACTTCTACCCGTCATCACCTCATTAGCTGCTGTTGGTAAGGGCCCTGCCCACTGGATTGTGAAAGTGCCCTGTCCTGTATTTACTGAATATCCTGAAGCTCTTCACTTCTCTGAACCCCAATGTCATCCTCTATGGTTCATGATCACTATACTGCCTCCAGTGAGAGCCATCATGTGCAAGTACTTTGAATACCACTGAGCCTTTCATTCAGGGAAGGAGCAAGTCCATATAAGTAGCCCAGATCTAGGGGACACCCTTTAATAGTATCACTTTCTCTCTTTGAGGAGAAGCTGCCTGAAGCCTGTCAGCAAACCACAGTGCTGGAAGCCACAGTCACCTCCTCAGAACCCACAGGATGAGCCCTCCCAAACTCAGCTTGGTGGAAAGGCTGACCAATGACAGCCACATCCCACAGGGACTGGAGGCAGCTGGAGCCAGCTGGTTCCCTGAGGGTTTCAGAACCTGGAATGCAGTTTCCTAATTGGGAATTCATCCAGGCCACCAATCCTGCCCCCACCCCAAGAATCTCAGCAATAGTCAAAGTTGCCAAGGTCTGTGAATGTCTCTCTCAGGCCCAGGTTCCTTTAGGATTGGGTGTCTGTCAGGGGCATTTGAGGTTGGGGAGGGGAAGGCTTCAACTTGTCACTCACATATCACTTTGATTTTAGTCCACACCATTTAATTTGTCAATGAGGATTCTGAAGCCCAGAAAAAGGGAGTCAGGGTGTACAAAGTCTCAGAGCTAGAGGCAAAGTTTGACCTTGAATTTATCTCCTGTTCCGTTTTCCTTTGGAGCCTGTGCTCTGCAATAGATGTAATGTAATGTGACTATTACATTAAGGAAGACTTGACCCTCTCCTCCGGTTTACCCTGGTGGGGAGAGATGTTAAGCCTGCCTGGTTGGTACACATTGCTGGCCGTGGAAATGGTGAAAAACTGGTGGCAACTGGGAAATTTCTAGCTGTGTGTTCTTAAAAGATGTATGTACAGTTCTTCTGCCCAGGTGGTGAGCTGTTGAAATCTTTGGTGATTAAGTTCCAAGAATCACGCCCACTCTAAACCTGCCATTGTTTCTTAACTACCGGGCTTCCCCTCTTTACCTATGTTGAGTCTCCAACTCAGACCTGACCCTAAACCTCTGGTTGATCACCCCTGTGCCTTTATTTGGCACCTCCTCCAGCTGGAAAAAACTGAAGATCCAAAGTCTCTTCTGGGCGTTTGGTAGTCTTATAAGACACCACCCATGGTCCTCAAGTACATTGCTCTCAGGTGTGTGCCCGACAGTCTCCTCCTATGACCTTGAAGATCTGGATGAGGCTGAGAAGGTGGAGGTAAGGGCTGAGGAATGCCTTGGCCAACCCTTATACCTAAACTTGCATGGTTCAGTGGAGCCCCAGAGGCTAATATGCCAGAGGCATGTCTTCTAGTACTCAAGCCAGCCAGAAAGGCCAGAGGCAAGCGTCTTCCCTGGCCTCAGGGAGATCCGAAGGGCCCAAGCCTAGACATCAAAGGCTACAGGTAGTTGCTTTGCAGTCGGCCTCTCAAGACTGGGAGCTGGCACTGCAGGGCAGTTCCAAAGAGAAGACCCCCACACCAAGCTTTGAGCTCTGCAGTCGGTGCCCGCAGCTGTCTTCAGTAGCCTCTCGCAAGTTTCTGGACTTGGACCTACAGTGATTGTTGGTTCTGTCCAAATGCCCATTTCCAGGACCCAGTGCATCTCAGGCTCTGGCAGGCAGTGCTGATCTGCTGCTGATCGGCCCCTGGCCTGGAGCGCCATCTCGTGGACACGTTGGGAGTTCCTGCGGCCAGAGAACTAGGCAGGTTCCCGCGTCCCGAGCAGTCTCAAAAGGGAGTGAGTTTGGGGTCCACGTCACCGGCAAACTCCCCGGGACACCAACATTTTCCATGCCGGGCCACCTGCCTGCACACTGGAGGATACCACGCAATGCCCGGAGACCACCTGGAGCGCCCAGCTGCTCCCCAGTCCTTAGCGCCTGGGATTCTGGACTTTTGGCTGGACCCTGCCTACTCGATAGTGCTCCAAATTTCGGGGTCAAGGGCGGAGAGGCGGAGGGCACAGAGAGGAGGAAACGAGCTTGGATTTAGGATCGTTTCCAAACTAGAAAGGAGATATTTCCCAGACCTGTCCCTCTGCAGCCACGGTCTCCTAAAGAAGCTGAGGGCGAGGCCTTGAGCCCTGGCGGTCCAGGGCGGGTGTCCCGGAGATCCCCGCAGGGCGTGCTCCTCCCCCAGCCCTCCAGTTCTCCGCTGCCTGGGAGGGTGGAGCCCAGATCCACGCCCTCCGGGAGGGCAGGGCCTACTACCGTGGCTCGGATGCCCTCAGTCTCAGCCGGGAAGTTGAGCGGAGAGAAATAGCTTGTGGGTTCGGAAGCCTCCGATTAACCGCGTGGGAAATGCCCTGTCCTAGATCTCGGGGTTCATGTAGTTGAGCTGCTAGGAGTCTCACCGAGCCCCCAAATTCTGAATTTCCCAGTTTTCCGGTAAATCACACTCAGTGCTAAACCAGCACACATAACTCTGTCAGACCCCACACTCCCCATAGAGATTCTAGGCGACAGGCTAGGTGACCCACTAACAGGTCTCAACGACCCCTCGATCCCCATGGCTCACACACGCCCCGCTGTTGACTGATTGCGGTCCAAGGTCCCTGGTAGCAGGTCCTGAAGGGTTAAGAAGACCGTGAGGCACCGGAGCAGCGGGTACACGGGCGCCTGAGCTAATTGGCAACCCCAAAGACAATGAAGGCTGGAAGGCTGAGAAGGCTGGTGGCTTAATTGGGACTGGGAGTGGCCTGGCCTTTGTCTGAGACAAGGCGCAGCCCGGCAGCAGTAGGATGCCCAAGCCGCACTTGACCTCCGCAGCTGGGGCTCAGCGGAGCACTGGGTGGGCAACTGGGGTGGGGGGAGCGTGCAAGACCGAAAGCAAGGGGGCGGGAGGACTCTCCAAATTGCGTTTCGGGATCTGAAGTAGCACCCCATCCGAGCTGCTGCAGCCACCGCCAAAGTACAGCAGCAACTGAGCTGCTGCAGAGGGCTAAAGACAGATCCCCACTCCGGTGGCTGTTCCGCTACGACCATGCTCACTACCTCAAGTGGTGCCCCCTGGTGTCCTCAGACCTCGGGGGACCCACAGCCTACTCCTAGCATTTTTTTTTTCCTGGTTGAAAGTGAAAGGCCGCCAAAAGCCAGTGCACGTTTTGCTCTGTGAATTTTACAGGTGTTTCAACCCAAAGGGACCGCGAATAAACGCAGACATAAGGAGAGGTGCTGTGTGTACTGGGGAGAGAGCTTTCCTGCTCCTGCTTGGTTTGTGGACCACGTTGCGCGGTCAGTCCAAGTAAATCGGAGACAGGAAAGCCATAACCCACTTAGGGTTGGGATGAGATCTACAACCACCCCCTCCAAGCTCATGGAATTCAGCATAGTTTGGGGACAGCCTTCTCTCAGGAAGAGTCTGACTTTTTTTCTTTGCAGTGTGTCATTCCAGGAAGGAGTCCTAAGCATTCTGAGGCCCTGAAACTTTCGGTCTACCTGCATCTTCTCCCTGTCTTTTAAATCACTATTCCCGGGCTGGTTGGAAGAAGCCATAGCACCCTCAGGGGTTCACAGTGCTTAAAGAGGCAGCCTCCTTAGTCAAACCCCCTGAATTTAAAGGAAGAAAGATGGAGTACTCAACAAACCCAGGCACATGGTAAAGGAGTAACTGCTTGCCAGCCACCCCGACCACTTCGGCTAAGGACTGATAGAACCTGCCAGTTTGGTGATAATGATAAGGGAAGCCTGCACTCCTCCGGAGAGAAATGGATGGGGCAGCTACCTGTCCTTGATGGAGTGGGTCTTGGGGGGACGCACTAGCCTCGTGGGACTGGTGAGACACAGCCGGACCCTTTAAAAGTCACCAGCCAGCTGAGACAGGGGAGGAAACAGCTCATTGACCCACACTCACACCCCGGGAGTTAGTCATTTAGGCTAGACTTTGCTCCAACAGCCCAAACATCGAATGATTCCAGAAGGCAGAGTGATGTGACACCCCAACACACACATACTCGGAAGTGAAAAGAGAAGCACCCACTTGCCCAGACCATCTACCCAGAAAACGTTGAAAGGGGGCGATAGGTAGATCCACAGTGTCCTAGAAAAGGGGTCCTAGACCAGAGCTCTTCTTGGCTCCAGCGACCAGGTTCTGCGAGCAGCCGGAGCTGCGGAGACACAGCTAGTGGCCAGCAGAGGGAGCCCGGGCCGCGGGCCTGGGTCGCGGGGGGCTGCCAGGCGGAGCGGCGCCTCCCCGCCCAGCCTGTGCCGGGCGCCGGCGCCCCGGGGCCTCGCCGCTCTGCACGCGGCCGGCCCGGTCGTGCAGCCGCCGTGGCCAAAGTGCAGCTGCCAGGCAGATAGGGGCGCCCAGGCTTTGTCCCCGCCTTCGTCCCTTTTGCTGCGCCCACAGAGCCCCAGCCCCGCGCGGCCCACAGAGCGCACAGCGCGGTTCACTTCGCATGGTAGCGTTTATTATTTGCTCGCTTTGTTCTCCCTCTGGAGCAAAAAGTGAAAACCTGAGGTGGGGCCCGTGGGCCGGGCGGGCAAAGCCGGGGCGCAGAGGCTGAGAGGTCCGCGGGGTGGGCCTTCCCTTGGATTCGGTGCCTCCCCCGCTTCCCCAGCAGCCAAGGATCCTGGGGCCCTGTACAATATAGATGCTCATGTAAAATGAAAAAAATTAAATGCTATGAGTTAATCTCTAAATATATGTACACAGTAATGTACACCTTTGAATAAATTAATACGAATTTGCATCTTCTGTGAACCTTAAAGCTTATTTACACAAATTACCATTTATTTCATAAATATCTTTTGCCCCCTGGGGACTCAAAGCCGAAGTGCAACTTCCTCCGCTGATCCGGGAGTAAGAGCGGTGCCTGTCTCTGGCTGGGTAGAGGTGGGGAAACCAAAGGGACAGGACTCCTAGCTCACTCCAGTCTACGCTGACTTCAGGCTTCTCTGGCTCCAGCATCTTCCACCCCAGGGATCGTGGGATACACTCCAAAAGCAAACACCTCTACCCTATGCATGTTCTGGCTTCCCATCCCCATAGTGTTAAAAGAAGGAGGTACCACCCTAAGTGACTCTGGAGCAAATCTGGATCAAATCCAGTGGCTCCGGTAAGACTGTGTTGCCAGTAGACTGATTCCTCCTTGAGGCTCCAGGGAGGCGGCCCAGATCCGCGATCTGCCATACGAGGCTCTACTCTGCTGAATCCTGCTTTTGCTGCTTTATTTAAATAAATACCCATTCTGTGCTGTACACGTCCGAAGCAGCTGAGGCAGGCAGCCCAGCCCGGGAGGGCTCGTGTGACAACGCAGCGCAGCAGCCAAGCAGTCCCCTCATTTGGGCGACTCCCGGCCTGGGGAGAGGGCTCTCTGGCTCTCCAGCCCACTCACCAGTCTCTGGATGCTCTGCAGTTCGCTGGCCGCCTCTTTGGCTGAGCCGCTGGGCGATAGGGCCCCACGGGATGAGCCCCCCACTTTTCGTAGAGCTAGCTCAGGCAGTGGGCTGGGCTCACGGCTATTTCCACCCGCAGCCTTGGAGCCCTCCGCAACCAGCCCGGTAGTAAGGAGGCTAGTACTAGGTGGGATGGTGACCGGGATCTGGTAGGGGCTGAAGCGCAGGCGGGGCCGGGCACTGCCCAGGAATGGGCTCCGTGATAGGGAACCGGCAGCGGCGGCGGCAGCAGCTGCAGCGCTGGTGGCCGGTAAAGCGGAGGCGGCGGCCGCCGCTGCTGCCATGTAAGTGTAGGGGTAGGGGAAGAGGCCTCCGAAAGTGGGCATTGGGATTCCCTGGAAGACACAGAAGAAAACAAGGGTCAGGCATCTCTCTGAATGGTGATAGCTTTTGAATACTACAGTTTGATACTCCCTAGCCACTGGAACAAGAAGTCGCATAATTCTAAATCCACGGGCTCACAGGTGGAGGGGAGCCCCGTGTGCCAGGGCCAAGCCCAGTGTGTTCATCACCTAGGTGAGATTCAGAGGCCTGGAGTTGACCTGCTCTGCCTCAGCTGATTGGGGTGGTAGGGGTAAGAGAATAAGCATCAGCTGGCTGAACTAGTATGAGCAAAGGCCTAGGAGAAGAAACAGGGCAGGCATAAGGCCAGGTGGCAAGCAGGCAGCCAGTACTGTCACATGAGGTCCTGCTCATGTACGGCAGTGGTTTCTCCATGCCTTCTGTCTTCAGGTTCCAAGTTGCTCAGGAACACAGGGTTGGAAGGCAGGATGCTCAAGTCTCTTGCCTGCTCATCTGCCCAGAAGTCTCCTGTCTCAGCCAGGATCAGGGCACAAGTCTAACCAGTTCATAAACTGGCCTGGATGTTTGACAAAGAGCTGGCCGCCCTTCTGGGGCAGCTGAGGATGGAATGCAAAGTGTTAGCTGGTGGAGAGCTGAGCAGCCAGGAAACCCTGGACAACCCGTGCACTCAGCTCATGAGGCCCTGATTTGAGATTATCTGACCTTTGAGATAATGGCTTATGTCCCAGAGTATGTGTCTACAGAGCAAGTAGCAGAGGGCTGACAGTACTAGGGTCAGAGAAAACCCCAGTCCTGGTTCAAACAGGGAGAAACCAAGAAACAGTTTAGTCTGGAGGAGCGGAAGGGTAAGCCCCACTGTGTACTACAGACCTAGCATCTCGGGTTGGGAGGGGGGGAGGAAGTTTCCAATTTCCAGAGATTTGGCTTCACCTGACACACAGCTGTGGCCTTACCCCCAACCAAGTGATTTCTCCTGAGCTCAGGAGTACTCCCTGGCTTTGTGCCTACTGACCGGGCGATATCCTGGCTTCCCTATGTCCTCTGTAATTCCCATAACCACCAGAGCTTGTTTGGGGAGGAGGCATTCACATCCACAGAAAGACAAGGGTGCAGATCAACCCTCCTCCAGTCCAGAGTCTCGGTGGTTCAGGTGCTCAGACACTATATACTCTGATGATAATAAGCTCTGCTCAAAACTCATGTCAGAGCCCCACCTCCAACTTTACACATACTCAATTCTGAACCAAAGCCACATTCTCAAAAATCTAAACTCCATTTTCCTTCTCCAGAGATAAGATCTCAAGGGTTCAATTTGCCAGAAACCTCAGAGAGAAGAAACTGAATGAAGAGATTCCAAATCTTTCCACAGGGAATATTCCACCCAAGTAACTAAAGGAACTAAAGAGGCGCCTCTTCACATCCCATCTCCTTATTTTCATAAACTCTCCCCTGGGAACGCAGTAGGAGGCTGTGTGTGTGTGTGTGTGTGTGTGTGTGTGTGTGTGTGTGTGTGTGTGTGTGTGTAGGGACCAAGCCCCCTTCCCTGGATGTGGCTGGAGAGTTAGGGGACTCTCTTAGGTGAGCGCTATTGCCACCGAGGCTAGCAGAAGACCCATGCCCATGGCAGAGTCAGGGCAGGCGACTTCCTAGAGGTCCTCAAAGGGTCCAGGGATATCTGTGAGGTGAGTCATTTTGGTAGTCAGCTGTCCAGGAAATAATGTAAAATTCCTTCCATCGCTTGTCCATCCTATAGACTCTTTCAGAGCCAATCATGAGGTAAAGATTTTCCTTCTCAAAAGTTTCCCAGGGCCAGAAAAGTGAATCACATAAAACCCAGGAGCAATGCTAGCTGGTCAATCAGAATAGTATTGAGGGTGCTCTCACACTCCTCGCTGGGTTATAGAGAAAGAAACAAGACCATGGAGGACCAGGACTTTCCTAAGGTCACACAGGGTTCAGAAGCAACGTCTTGGTTAGACCATGGACAGGCGTTCCGTTTTAACCTCTCAGGACCTAGATGGCTTTCCAGTAGACAGAATTATGTCTCTCGGAGGAGCTGAGTACCTATTGCATTACTCAAGCTCACTGCCCGCCTCAGCCACTACCCAGCTGCGCCTCCCTTCTTCGGCTGGCTGCCGATCACAGACAGGCCTTACCTGAGATGCCAGCATGTGCTGGGAAAGGTGGAACGGGAAAGGCGCCGCGGTGCTTGCTGCGCTGGCTGCGGGACCCAGCCCTCCTGCGTCCAGCCCTGCCGCGGTTCCTGGCCCAGCGCCTCCGCTATTGCCACCTCCTCCTGCCACCGAGGCTAGCAGATGACCCATGCCCATGGCGGAGAAGGCTCCGGGGCCCATAGCAAATTGTCCTGGGTGCAGGAAAAGAGGCTGGCCAGCTCCCAGAGGCCCAAAGAACTGTTGCCCGTGCAGGTGGCTGGAGAAGGCCAGGCCGGGCAGGTGGCCCGCACCTAGTGGGGATGCACTGTCTGTCTGCACCACCAGCGGTGCCAGGCTGGGCTCCTTGCCCTCGCCCACGTCCTTGCGCCCCTCGTCCTTCCTCCGGGTCTCCGCGCGTTCCTTCTCCAGGCTCCGCAGGCCAAACGGGCCTTCCCCACCGCCCTCTGTCGGTTCCTTGCTGCCCCTCTCCGGGCTGCGCCGATCCCGGGCACGTTCGGGTTCGGTCAAGCAAGCAGGGCTGGCGTCCCGCGTCGGGCTGCGGCCAAGAGGCGCGGCTGCACGCTCCTCACCCGGGCGTTCCGGCTCCGGGTCGCTGTCGGCTGCACATGGCTTTTCCTCGGCTGTGGGTAGAGGAGCAAGGGTTACTGGGGCGCCGCCCGAGACGGACGCGGAGCCCCGACCTGGAGAACCTAGGCTGAATCGCCCACACTTTATACAGACCAGCTGTTGGGAGAGATTCTAAGGGCAGCTGAAGGTCACCTAAATCTAAGACCTCATTCTTACACTCGAAGAAAACCAGTTCCAGAGGACAAAACCTTATTTCTAACCACACATCCCACAAGGGGTCCAACTCCAAAGCTTACCAAATGTTCTGGTTGCCAGGGACAGTCCTTACATGGGAGAATTCTAGCCACATCCTGGTAACTTTTATCCAGGCATTTAATATTTGCCGATCGTTGAACAAAAGTCCGATTTTAAGGAGCACCCTAAAGGGACACTTTCTTAATCCTTCTTCCCAGATCAACCGTGCGGCTCACCTCTGGCCCGGTGCAGGCGCAGGGGACTGGGCGCTGCGCTGGGGGAGGGCGGTGGTTCACGAGCAGGCGGAGGGTCGCAGGATGAGGCATCAGACTCCGCGCCATCACGCTCCGGCTTGCAGTGTTCCTCGTACAAGCGGAGAGTCGGCAGAGTTAGCTGCTTCCTGGGGGAGAGCAAAGGGAGCAGTCAGCCGCCCTGCTTCCTTTGGCCCGGGGTACGCATCGCAGGCTACTCGTTGATCTCTCACCTTTTCTCCCGGCGGCCGTTCCCGGTGTCCCGGAAGCCCTTGGCAAACGGGTTGTTGTCTATCTTCAACTGTGTAATCTGCGGGCCGAGGAAGAAGCACAAAATCATGACCTGGCTCTTCTAGCCTGGCCAGGGCACCCCGAGGTCTGTGCCTATGGGCCACAGAGTAGAGGGCCCGAGTATGGGGTAGGGTCGTGCCACCGGCTGGGATAAGAAGCCTGGAGCTGAGGCCCTCAAAGCAAGCATCTAGGAAAATGACAAGGAGGTCTCTTTCTCATACAAGAAATAATCCCTCAACACGCACACACAGGCCCAAGCAAACAAATAGTCGAATGTAGTCACCCAGGTTAAACTATTCCGCATCTGAGCACTGACAAATAGTATCCGCACGCCCAAGCCCGCAGGTCCAGGCAAAGGCAAATGATTGCACTCACAGGCCCGGGAGGGGAAGGGTACAAATAATAAAAAGAAATAAACTAGTGCCTATAGAATCGAACGAATTCACTAGCTTCCACATATAGATACGACACTCCATATAGTGTACCTGGCCAGGCAGATCCCTGGTTTACAAAAAAAGCAACCCAAGACCCTGGGAGCCTCTCACTTAATCCACCATGATCTATGAGGGCGCAGACAAGTAGAAAAAGTCCTTGCACCTGAAGAAGAATGTTTTCTGTTTTCCCTAAAGGGCCTAGGGCCTAGATGGACCCAGACAAGTGGCTTAGAGTACCTCCCCAGAGCTCTGCCACCTGTCCCACTCTTTGGCACCCTTGGAGAGTAAAAATTGGACCCTGCGTTCCTAGCATCTGTAGAGCTTGGGCAGATTGCCCCAGGCGCCCTCTTTTCATTTAGATTCCCAGTCACGAGCCAAGAAATGAACGAATAAAATGTAAAAATGTCAGCGGGAGCCTGAGTCTCTACTAATTGCTAAGTAAACATCTCTACTCCAACTATGGCTCAGCTGTCTGAGTGCCTTGGGGGAGTGTGTGTGTCTGTGTGGGTATGAGAGGGAGCCTAGGGGATTTATGTGGGTGCTGCTCTTGCAAATCTGAGTGGGTGGTGAGTTTTTCAAGCTCTCTGTGATGCTACTGCTATTGGGTGTGTTTGGATAGAAGTTTGAAACCTATACATGTTAGGGAATGGAGATGGGTGTAGAGGCCAAGTCCACTTCCTGCCCAGCACACCTTGTCATTCTGGTAGGCAGTGACAGCAATGAAGTCAGTCTCTGGGAAGACGTAGGTGCGGAAGGTGCTGTACGGGAGCTTCAAGATGTCATTGGCCCGGACGATGTGGAAGCGCGGCTGGTACTTGTGCATGGAGTTCAGGATGGTCTGTGAAGGGCAGGAGGAGGTTCAGCCACAGTTTCCCATCCCTCTCCTGGACCTCTCTACTCCTGGGCACTGACAGCTTTCATTCTCTTCTCTCTCTCTCTCTTTCTCTCTCTCATTTTTCCACCTGCACTCCTTATAAAAAACTTTTTTCACACTTTTCTTTTCAAGGCTATTTTCTCTCTCTATTACACCTCCCAGTTGGAAACAGAAACGAAACAAAACAGAAACAAGCAAATACAACCCAAGTCAATGCTCTGGCTTAACTTTCCCTGACATTGGTAAACTTCTGAAATACTAAAGAGAGAGAAGTGTGTTGAGGAATGCTCACAGGCTGCCTAGAGTGCAGCAGAGCCCCCCTTTGCCCGGGGGGATCGGCTGGGATTTTGGCTCAGGCTAAAATGGAGAGTTCCTCATACTGTCCGTTGGCTGAACATCTGTCTTACTGGAGGGAAAGGGCTTCATGAGGCTGGAAGGAAGGAACTTTAATGTCTGAATCCTAAGGGCTAGTTACAGGGTTAAGTGTTGCCATCTACAACCCCATAGCAGAGTGACCTGCACAGGACCTGAGCTGCTTGGCCCAATCCCTGTAGTACTGACCTCACTCAGTCTTGACTTTAGGAGAGGCTTTCAAAACTCTCACAAAAGGAACTGAATTTTCAAGAAGCCGAAAAACATCCCATAAAATGTCTGCACGCCCTTCCCCAAGCTTGCGGAACAAGGGCTGTGGAAGTCCTGGCCCAGCTTACCTGGGCCACAGGGCAGTGACCTAGACAGAGCCACTCTAGGGGTTCAACTGATGCTCCCCTCTGGAAATCCTGTGGTTTCCCTCTACCCTCTCAACCGCAGTGGATGAACCCGGGCTCGTTCTCAACACCTTTCCACTCTGCCCACACTCACAAAGCCATGCTTGTCAGAAATGTTGTTGGTCAGCTTCAGCTTGTGGAAAGCCACAGGCTTGGCCATCCACTGCTCCCCCGTGGCCGGACTGTCCGGATGAATGTACATGCGTTTGGGCATCTCCGGGTCGGCCTTGCCTGCCACCATCCATCGTGAGTTGTGAAACTTATAGCGGCAGTCATCGGCAGCTACAATGTCCATCAGCAGGATGTACTTGGCCTTCTTGTCCAGGCCGCTGACTCGCACCTTGAAGGGGGGGAACATCCGCCTCGGAGGGAGGGAAGGGGACATACTATTGGGACCCGGCTCTTCTTTGCCCCTTTACCTTCCTTATGACAGGACACCCCTGTCTGAAGTTGCCTTATCTACATTTGTCATAACTGCCTCTACTTGTGCTGTGCTCTTATTGCTACTGGGGAGACCCAACCTGCGGTTGCTACTCCCAAGACATCTCATTTCTGCTGGCCAGACTCTGTTTTGTAAAGTCTTGGATGAGCATTGTACTCAGGTCTCCGGACTCTTCCTTCACTCTGCTCTAAGTTGAAGGTTGGTGCTCAGAAAAGGAAACTAGGCCCTTTAGAATTACGCTGGGGTTTCTCTGAATTGCCCTGAAATTTGTTCAGAGGAAATATACTCTTTTGGACAGGGCTCATGGAAATAAATTAGCAAGTTCTTTGTCTGGGGGAACGATATAAAATCCTTATAGGGATCCTGAGCCTGAGTTCGGGGGAACAGGGTGAACCTGAGGCCTGGACTCTCAGAGCCTGAAGTATTGGGAGGTTTGGGGATTCTGTTTTCTTTTGGTTTTAAGGCCTCAGTGGGTGGCTGGTCTTGAGCTCCAAGCTCCAAGGACAAGCAAGACTTTCTCCAGGGCCTAGCTGTGGGCTCAACAACTCAAGACCCATTGCGAGAACCAAGTGGTCGGTCTGGGGCTAGCAGGAAGCGGGATGCTAGTCCCACTATGGATTCCGAAGAACCAAGCGGAGAATCCGGAAAAGGCTCCTTCTCCTAGGAACTCCAGACCGACTGAAAGGCAGGAAAGTCAGACCTCAAAGTCCGCCGAGCCACCCGGGTTTTGAGACTCAGAACGATTGGGACTATTCTTTAGGAGCGTATTTTCGTTTTATTTCAATAGAGGGATGTTTGCTTTTCTTTTTCTTTTTAATTTGCTCCGAGGCCAAACGAAAAAAGCTTGCTTGTCCGTGGAGAAGAGCGTGGCGCCAGGACCAGAGCCGGGAGAGCCCAGAGCACCGGCTCGGTGCTGGTGGGTGCTGTAGGTCCCCCAGCCCGCCCTCCCGCCCGCCTACTGGCCACCCTACCTCCCGGACTTGGTGATGACCATCTCGGTGCCCAGCTTGTGGAACTGGTCCCACAGCTCCTTGGCCTCCAGCGTCACCTTGGGGTCGTCCTCCACCTCGTCCTCGGGTTCCAGGCTCTTGAGAGAGCGCAGATGCGCGGCGGGCGGGTGCGGGCCGAGTGCCGAGACGTGCAGCCCCGCCTCGGCAGCCGCTGCGGCCGCTGCAGCCGCTGCCGCCGCCCCCGCCAGGCCCGGGTCGGGCAGAGGCTTGGCCAGCGCGCCGGGCGGCAGCGCTAGAGCCGGGAAGAAGGAGGGCTGCGCTGCCGCCAGGAAGGCGGACATGGGGAAGTCGGCTGGCCGTGGCGCGTGGAACGGGTGGTAAGCCATGGCGCTGGCTGTCAGCGCCGGCTCTCTCATCGGGACATCCGGCCCAGGCACCCGGGAGCCGGGGCCGGGGCCGGGGGCGCGCGGCTCGGACCCCCGGCCCGGGCGGCGGCGCGAGCGGAGGACTGACGGCCCGGGCGGCAGGCGCGGCAGCGGCTTCTCCCAGCTCCCCGTCCCGTGCACCTCAAGGGGCGCGGGGCTCTGGGTGCGGGGGCGGAGGGGGCTCTGCGCGGGGCTGGGCTGGGCTGGGCTGGCCGGCTCCGGCGCCGGGGACCACGCGCGACTGGTTAGATCTTGTCCTGATCTCTGGAAAACTGTGACTATCTCACATGTCCTGCCCTGCTCGGATCCCCTGCGCTAACGAGCCAGGCCCCCCTTGATTGCTGATTTTACGCTTTTTGGACCAATTGTGGGTCTCCGGGGGCGGGGTTTTGACAGCTCAGGCCAAGCTCTGGACGGGAGGGGGGGCCAGGGAGAAGGTGTCGGAAGCCTCAGCAGTAAGAAAACATGTCAACAGAATAAAATATTAACCAATGACGGGCCAGCGGGCCCCGAGACCCCTCCCCCTGGCCTGGCCCCCACCCCGCCGCCCGTGCGGGCTGCTGCCTGGGTAAGGGCTGGGAAGTCCGGAGGGCCAACCTGACCTGCCGAAAGGGCCTGAGGCAGGGGGCGCCCGGGTCCCAGGGCCTTGGGGAAGGACCCCTAGCCGCATGCCGGCCCCAAGTGCAAAGCATTGACACGTTCGGGAGAGGAGAGGGGGCGCCCTTTCCCTCCCGCGTCGGGAGGCCCGGCCGCTCTGGCCTGCGCCCCAGCTTGGCCTCCCACCCCACTCCCGGTCACCGCCCCGGGTCCATGCACTTCGGAGGGAGGCTGCGGGCACTGGAAATCGAGGCCGGTGGGCGGGCAAGTCAGGAGGCTCGGGCGGCCGAGGTCCCGGAGCCGAACTCAGGTAGAAGGAGCTGGTGAGTGGGGAGCCGTGGCAGAACCCTGATGGGGCCGGCAGTGGCGGGAGCGGGACGCGTCCTTGCGCTGGGGAAATCGGGGACCTCCCCCCTCACCTGTGTCTCCCCTCACAGACTGAGGGGCCTGGGGTTCCAGGCAGGCCCTGCATTTAGCCCAAAGTAGGTCTGTGTCAAGTCCTCAAACCTAAAGCCTTTTGGCGAGTGGGAAAATGGATCCTTGGGGGCCAGGTAGGTGAGCGCACCTTCTGCTGAGCCCAGGGAGGTACCGCGATGGTTGATCCTAGACCTCAGATTCTCCACAAGCACCAGAGCGAATTTTCGTCGCATCCGGTACTGAAGATGCAAGCTCACCTCTTCCTAAGCACAGGCATCTTTTCTTCACTAGAGTTCCTTTCCGTCTTTTGGAAGCTCAAGGCGCCCTAGTTCAGGAATGCTGAGTAATACGGGTGGGAAATGAGGCTCATAGCATTGGTGAACACCCCTTTCGATGATCAGTCTTCGTTTTCTCTCTGGCGACAGCCCCAGAGCATCCGTGTGTGTGTGTGTGTGTGTGTGTGTGTGTGTGTGTGTGTGTGTGTTATTTCGCGCCCAGTGTGATGCCCTCGGTACACACTGATAGTCATAATCAGGTGTGTCTAAAGTAAAAAGATCATACATTTGGCTCAAATTGGGCTGGAGCGCGGCCCCTTATGCTTATGGGGGCGAAAGTGGGGGCAAGTGAACTAGCCATAGTCGATACTCCCATCCAAACAACCACTACAAGTGAATTCTGCCATACCAGCCCTGTGTCCGCATTGTAGGCACCTAAATCCATCAATGGCCTAGGCTGCTTGCCCCTCCGCTTTATACAGCAGGACTCAGGGCACTTGGTAGCTGACCTCCCAGAAAGGCGTTTAAAGGCCAATCACCCCCGGCAGTGCGGGGTTGAGGCCAGCAGGAGTCGTTTGGCCCCCGCGACCTTCTTTTCTATATTTCTGAGCCAACGCCAGGCGCTTGTAATTCTTCTTAGCCAGCCTGCCCCACAGGGTTTTTCTTTAGGGTCTTACTCTTGTCTAGGTCGCTCTTCTCCTTCTCTTTGCCCATAGTGGATCTTCAAGCTCTAGCTTCCCAGTGTTTCTGCAGCTGGGGTGAGATCCATCGCAGCTTTGCATAAGTTCCAATTTAAACAGGATGTATCCCCTCCAGGAGATATGTGTCTGAACACACTGGCAGTTAGTGAAGTGAACAAAAAATATTCAGGTCAGCTTTCTGAATTAGCAATACATTTGTTAAATTGTGTGTTAAATAAATGCAGACAAGCACTTTGGTATTTTTAAGAATTGTGTATGAATCAAAGTATGTATTTGGAACATTTATTTGGGTAGCACACGGTAGCTGGTCTACCCGTCTGGGCCCGAGATTTGAAACACGAAAGTTTGAGTTATTTGTCTACGTTATCCAGAAAACCCAGCAGCTATGGTGCGGTGGTTGCATTGGGGGACCTGAATCCCACCTAAGGAGTTAAGAACCTGCCCTGCGGCTGGTTACAGGCTTTTTCCTGGAAGTCTGTGATTCCACCAGCCGCTCTAGCCCACCATCCCGCGGTCACCCGGAGGACCTGACTTAGCCACGCTTAAGATTCTTTATCGACCCTCCCCAATCAAACTTCTGCTTAGAATACCCTTGGATCATCGAAAACTGGCGCTGGGCGGCCCAAGCAGCCTCTCGAGCGGCGCCTTGCGGCTCGCTGCTCCTGCTCCGCCCTACCCCCGCCTGGGTCTCCCCCCTCCCCTTCCTAGGAACAGGCGCCCCTGGGGGAGTCCCCCGGGCAGAGTGTGCGTGTCCCTTTAAGAGGCCCCGGGGGGCGCCTCGCGGGCCGCCCGGGGCTGGAGGGGGAGGGCATCGGCGAGGGCGGCTGGCGCCAGGCGGCCGAGGCTCCACAACAAAGCTCCGGCCCCTGTCACTTCGCATCGGCCGGGACCCGCAGACGGGTGGGGGACGCGCGCTCAGCCGCCCCTCCCTCTTCCAGGCGGTCCTGGGCGGGGGGCGTCCGGCGGGAGCTGGCTTCGTGGTCCCAGGCCGCTTTGGCGGGGTTCGTACTCTTAGCTTCCCGCAACAACCAAATTGAGCACCTACGGTAGCCTGGCCCGGATGGGACTGCAGTCCCAAGCATGGCAGGGCTGCCTGCTCTCTCTTTTGGCCTGGTAATATTGAACATGGTCAAGAGACAAGATCTCGCTCCAGATTTGGTCCTGAAAATCGCATAGGTCCCTGTGTGTAGGCGGAAAAGATTATTCTGCTACACCTGTGAGTGTCTCCATGCACGACCCGGAGTGGATTTGTATGAGCCCGCACGGAGTGGGTGCGGGACTGCTGGGGGTGTGTGTGATCCTGTGCAGAGTTGAGCGAGAGGAACATGGGCGGGCGCCAGTAGCTGGGCACTAAGAGCATCTTGGCAAATGCATATGCCCGGGGAAAGCTAGGAGGACACGTGTGGCCCTACGCTTAGGAAAAGTTGTCGGGGGAGACACCAGGCGCGTCCGTCGTTCCCTTCCACAGCTTCTCCACCGGACCCGCGCCTCCCAGAGCCTTGGCGCCAGCTAGCCCGGCTAAGCAGTGGGGCTGGGCTCCCCCGCGGTCCCGGGTCTGGCTAGGCTGGGGGCCGCGGCCTCGGTGACCCCAGCCCTCGGCTGCCCGGCCTGTCCCGTCCACTTAAACAAATTGCGGTTGACAGGCGCGCAGTCTCCCTGGAGCCGCAGCTCGCCGGTCGCCTCTCTCGTCCCAATTACCCAGCGCAGGGTCTGGCCAACAGGCTGGGGTGCGGCAGGCGACGCGGGAAGATTGGGCTGCCCGACCCTCTTCCTGGTCGTGGCGTGGCCCAGTCTGGTGCCAGGACCAGCCGCGGGCCCACTTCCTTGTCAGGCTCCGGGAAGCTTTGGAGCAGTTACCAAGTGTGAGGCTCAGTGCCTGTCTGTCAGGTTGATCCTAAGGTGAGGCCCAGTTAGGCTGCCTTTGACAGGGTACACACTTGCTCCTGGAGTTGGAGGGTGGGGGGTGACATCTCCCTACATTTTGAGAGATCACGTGGTTAGGAACCTAGGTTATGCCCTCGTCGACTTTCTCCAGCTTTATGAATCCACTAACTCTTCTAAACTGCTAAATACTCCCAAGCCTGAGCCTTGGTTCCACGAGATACAGGCAGGGCTGCAAAAGTGAGGTCAAGTCTTGAACTTGAGTCTGGACATGGGGGTGGATGTTTGGGAGAGTGAACGGTTTGAGAAGCTCCCAGGACAGGTCACAAGCAACAGTGGGGCTTTGCTGGTCGGTGGGCACTCAATAGACTGGTTCCCCTTAGCCCGAACCAGGAGTACCTGGACACAGCACGGTGTACACACACACACACACACACACACACAGTCCCCCCGTTGTCCTCTGAACACCCTTTTGCCTTTCTGACCAGCTGCCCCTGCCCAGCTCTTTCCACTCCCTCTCCTTACCCTTGAAAACCCTAAACCTAGAATTGTAGGTAATTTGCCTAAGGTCACATAATTCCTGGTGTAAAAGCTAGACTGGAACCCTGGAACCTCAAAAAGACCCAAATCCACTCTTTACAAAGGCATTTCTAAGTGGTGGCATTGCTGTCGTGCTCAGAGAGGAAAACCACACTGGCATTCCAGGGCACACACTGGGCTCTGGATTTTAGGGCCAGATCTGCAGGAGGTGGGGTGGGAGTGCAGGGGAAGGGGGTGATTACTTGGGGAGCAGCTTCAAAGCCAGCCAGGAGCTCCAGCTGAAAACTTGGAGAGATCAGACCTAGGAGTCAGCGAGATGGGTCTGGGATGATCGGAGGGAGGGGCCCCGCCCGGCTGGACAAGAGAGGCCAACTGGGATCCAGGTACAGGAACTGTCAGAGCACTTGGAGCAGCAAGGTGTCGACAGGGGTCAGCTGACTAGCTGTGTGATTCTATGACCTTGGGAAAGGCACTGCCCTTCTTGAGACTCGGGCTTGTCATCAGCAAGAGGAGGGTGGGTGACATCTTTGGGTTTACAGTTTGTGATTTGTAAAAATTAAAAATGAGTATTGAGAAATTATCTCAAGTTGCAGTCTTGTGGCTTTCTGGCCTGCTTCCGCATGCCCCAGCAGAGCTGGCCCTGATGTCCCGATGTGTGTGATTTTGCCCTTGGACCACCGAGCCTTTTACTGAATCCCCCCACCCCCAGACAGTGCCATTCCATCTCCCAGCAGCCTCTTTGCAGACCACGAAGATATTTCACTTCCATCGGATTGAGAGGGAACCCAATGAGTGGGTAGTGTTGTGAGAATGAGGAGGTCACTAGCCTTCCTCAAGGTCACCTGGCCCAGCCACAATTAGATTCATGTTCTGATGACCTTCTGAGTGATGCTATCATGAGGTCTGGGAGAGGGGTTGCAGTGGGGAGGTAGAGGTTGTTTTGGATGTTATCTGTAGAGGACAAGAGGCTGGCTGCTCTGGGGTTAGTGGCAGTAAGGTCCCCTGTTCAGCTCTCACCTTCAGCTGATTACAGGCTGTGGTTGGGTCCCTAACCTTCCAATTAGCTGGAGGCCTGGCCCAGGGCCTTTCAGATAACCTGAACTCCAAAGGCAGCCGCTGTGGGGCCAGCTTATCAGGGCTGTCTGATCCTTACCCCTCCCCCACTTACTTCTGAGTTGCCCTGACTGCAAGCAGATGAATAACCAGATTGTCCCGGAGGCTCAGCCGCAAGTCCAGCACTACACCCACTACTTTCCCTGACTGGAGGAGGCCACATCTGTTCCCCCCTCGCCCTCCCCTCCCCCAACCCCTGCACTGTAAAGGGAAGGCTGGACCAGGGTCGGCAGGTCTCCTGTGTGGCAGTGGCAATGTCTTTGTCCCATCCACATGCCCAAGGGTGGGTGCAGAGGGGTCATGCTTCCTAGAGCTCCAGTACCCAACCCTAGGCAGCCAAGCCAACAGCTGTCCTTCTGTCCTGTTGACCAGAACGGTCCTCCAGTGGGGGCTGGGGGCTGGGCCAGACCAGCTGATGTCGAATGCTGCCCAAATGGGGAAAAGCTGCTGTCCTGGAAGTCCCAGCTTGCTGGGCCTAGGCCTTGTGTTCCCAGCAAGCTTCCTTCTGATATGGGGTTCTTCAGCCCTCAGGAGCCCAGACACAAGAAGGCACAGTGTGAGTCAGGTCTTCTCCCACACATTGTTCTTGTGGAGGAGACTAAATATTACATTTCTCTTCCCACTGGGGTGGGATGGGGATATGGAGAGAACAGGGGCCCAAGAGCTCACCAGATGGTTGGGTGGGAAAGGCTGCTTGTCTGTGAACCCAACTTTTCCATTAAAGAATATCACCTTGAAACACAGCTGGCTCGGTGGCTTTCCTTCAGCCCTTCAAGGCCTTCTCTGGGGTCTCTGAGGTAAAGAGGAAGAAGAGGGGCTAGAACTGTCCACCGCACTTGTCTGTGGCTCAGTCACTGTCTCCCTGTCACCGCTTATGTCCAGAGTAGGAGGGAGGGCATAAGGACAAGAACTCGGGGCACGTGTGGTGGCTGGCCTGCAATCCCAGCTCTTGAGGAGTGGAGGCAGGAGGTTCAGTGGAGGACACAGTGAGTTAGGTCAGCCTGAGCGACCGGAAACCTGGTCTGTCTCCAAAACAAAGGGAAGCCCACCAGCTAGGTATCTGAGATTTCAGCTAACTTCCACAGGATACCCAACCAACATTTTCTGAGCTTGAAAGAGAGAAGTGATCCCCAAGTAACCTAAGACAAGGTCACAGGCAAAGGTAAGCTCTTTTTCTTAGAGGAACCCACGACACATCAGGGACTGAACTGCCCTTCATGACCACTAGTGGGGAGGTCCACATTTGGCACCTCTCTGGTGCCAAAGTCACGGGCTCTGGTAACAGGCGAGAATCTTGGAGACTGGAGTTGGGTGAAGCCCCACCTAATGTCCAGTGGGAAGGATTCCTCCCCTTTCTTTCCTGACATGGCCTCCCCTGTCACTTGTACACAGTGAGGGTGTGGGTATCGGGGGCAGCTCCCAGAGTCAGATCCACAGGACTTTGGTGTTTGGAGAAGACTCTGACCCCGCAACTCAGGAATGGACACCAATTGCAGCGTGATTTATTGGACAAAGACGTGCACTTTTGACATGGCCTCAGTAACCACGGTTTCCTTCACTGAACAGTACAGGACCTGGGTACAAGGGCTCAAAGATAAGACAGACAAATTCTCCCATAAGCCAACAGGGAAGCAAGGGCCAAAGGGAGCCTCTTCCCTTCCTCCTTCCCCATCACTCTGGGCTTCAGTTCACTCCGGCTCGGAGGGGACTGAGCAGGGATGCCGGGGGCAGTGTGCATCACAGCCTGAAGTGGGCTAGGGTTGACACCATCCACCAAAATGTCTGGCTGGACTATTCAACTTCTCCCCACCCAGGCCCTAAGATCTGGCCACTGTTCCAGTTCCCCTGTGGGTACAGTTAAAAAAAATACAAAAGCGGATCCGATGCAGGACATTATGTGCAAAGAGAGAAGAAAGAACTGAGTTTCTGCAGTCTCTTTTGGCCACAGCCTCCAATGACAGGAGTGGCAGAGGTTAGGGTGTGCCGAGGCGTTCTGGAGGTCTCTTCTCGTCCAGCTAGGATGAGCAGCCGTGGTCACTAAGCTTAGGTAGGGTGGGGTTGATGAAAGAGGAGTAGAGACTAAGAAGGGGAGGGCCAGAGGCGTGCAGGGTGGGGGTGGGCTGGGGTGGGGGCTTCTCCCTGTCCCTCTAGACGGTGAGCAGACCAGCCAGTCAGAAGCAGGTGGCTGGTGCCTATGGGAAGCCAGTGGGAAAGAGGCTGAGCGGCTGGCTCTCGTTGGTAGGGAGCGGAGATCGGTAGCCGTCGAAGTTTCTTGGGATGCTGCCGCTGGTGGAGCCTGAGCTGTTACTCAGAGTCTCGATGCTTCCCTCTCGCTGAAGTTCTGCAAGACAGAGGAGAGGGCCAGGCTCGGTCAGAGTGGGCTGAAGGCGAGTGAGGTACACCCTGGGCATGCTGCTCACCATGAAGCCCCACTGTGGGTCCATTCAAAATCTTTTGCAGGGAGGCCCATGCCCACCTGCTCTCCATATGGGCCAAGCGGCAATTCAGGTCACAGGGGAGCTCACAGGGAGAAGAAGAGCCCTTGGCTAGCAGACCTCAGCTGCTGACTCGGGTGTTTCTTTCACTGTGGGGAAGTCTCGAGGCCAGAGGTATACTACCCTGCTGCCCTGTGTGGATGGCACTCTCACTGGTGGGGTACAGGCTAATACCTGTACAGGCACTCATGCTCAGCCAGAATTCTCCTCCAGCAGGTGAACAGAAGTTCGGACAAGAAAAGAGGCAGCCTGCCTTCCTGATTGTCACTCTCCTTCTGGCTGACCTGTCCCCAGAGCTCCGCCCCAGTTTAGCCAACCACTGTTCCCTTATTCTCACCAACAAAAGCTGCCTGCTAGCCAGGCATGAGCTTGCACCTTCTAGGAAGTATATGCTTCCCTGTATACGGGCCTCTATTGAGGTGGGGGCTATTATACTGAAGAAAGCCCCCCCAAAACTGTCCTGGAGACCCCAGAATGGATATGTTGGGTTGACCTGTACAGTGTCTCCGGTCTCCATGTTTCCACGCTGCTATTCTGGAAATGGCACACAGATCTACCCTGATTAGCTATGGTAACTTTAGCTGCCCCACCATCTCCCCATCCACACAGTAACTGGGCCAGGCAGAGGCCTGGGACTAGGGCTCCCTGCTTGCTGGATTCATTTATTGGTTTTCCCAGGGTGGTCGGTTCCTGTTCCCTCTTTGTTCTTCACTGTTGGCTCTTAGACACAGGCAAGCACATGCCATGGACAGTTTCTGGAGTCTTTTCAAAGCTCAGATGTGACCTATAGCTTAGCTTCTTCCTCTGAAGCCTGTGATTATAGAGCTTTGCTTGTCTACCTCAGGAGTGCAGGATCTTACAGCAGTTACTCAAAACATCAAGGTATCCAGAGCAATACACTCATCTGGTATAGCTTCAGAGCTCAGTAATCCAACCTGTACCCAGCCCAGGCCCCTGCTGCCATCCACATGCAGCCCAGCTGGCTTTGGTTAGGGAGTGAAGGGTCATGGCCTCCACTGGGTTGGCCATCACCACCTAGCTACTCCCACACTCTGAAGGCCACACTAAAGCCCAAGTTGGGCTGCCCAGCCGCAGCAGCAGCAGCAGCAACAGCAGCAGCTACAGAATGGGACAGAGAAATGGTAACTATGCCAGTCATGTCTGGACCTGAGCCCAGGCTAGATGAACGCACAGGATATTATAGATTCCCATCAGGTTGTGAACATTGTGAGCAGTGGGGAGGGGTGTGTGTGTGCAGGCTGAGGGACTGGCCGCTGGCTTCCTATGGGACCTTGGTCCTGGGAAAGTCATGAGATAACTCTGTATGGGTAGAAAGATGAGGCATGAGGCTGCTCAGATCTTTGCCCCTGCTTGGTTTTCAGGTTCACCCTTCATATGGGGATGGGGCCATTGTGCCACTGGAGAGGAAGGGCTAGAGAGCAAAGGGAGGGCCCTGAGCACTAGTGGGTGAGCGAGCAACAGATTCCAGCAGAGTTCCATCTCTTCCCTTCTTTCCCCAGAAGCAAGCCCAGGAGTTTCCCAAAGAAACCCAAGGACCCAAGTAGCTTTCAGAGGCCCATGGCCTTCCTCACAGCCATCCAAGCACTAGGGGGCGCTGACAGCAGGGCCAGAAGGGCAGGAGAGAAGCAGGCAGAGAAGCACTAGGCCTCTGGGATAGATTCAGGATGATGCCAGCCCAAGGAAGACTGCCCAGATAAAGGAGCAGGAGAGGCCATCAGTAAGGGAAGGGTGTCTCCTCTTCTGAGCTGAGGAAGAGCCCCAAAGGTCTCGATACAAAATGCAACAGATCCACACTGCCAAAGAAGCTGAGGAATCCACAGCCCAGGTCCAAGCTTGGCAATCCCCCCAGCCATCTTGGTGACCCTACCATATGAGTCTGAGTGGATGCACTCCATCCATCAAATGATAGTGCAGGGACAGCTGCCAGAGGGTTACAAGATGGATGTGCTCTCTTGGAGGTCAGACATGGCTGAACTGCCTGCCTGCCTCAAGCTTTCTCTTTGCTACTTTGGCCTGGCAGAGATGGGGCCAGGCAAGCTTCCTCCTTGCCTCCACACCCCAGGGTATCTAAGATTTTGCTGCCTTTGTCTCCTTTCAGTATTTCCCTGGTTAGTCTGTTCTCCAGGTCTCCATTCTTATCCACTGAAAGCCAGGATACTACAACACAACATCTTGTTACCCCTCCACTTGAAGACTGTCTGTCATCCATTCCTCGGGGTCCCCAGACATAAACTCCTTGGCATTACCAAATGCCTGTTCCCAGCCTCACACTCCTCTCTGGCCTCATTGGTGTTTTCTGTTTGAATGAGGAGCATGTATGGACGGCTTGAGGCCACTGGGCCTCAGAATGTCTGCTTATCTCTCTAAGCTTTCTATGGGTGCCCACTCTTCTGTGAACCCAGAGGTGCACTGCAAAGCCCCTAGGCCTATTGAACTCTGCTAGGCCCCTTGAATGCTTCCAAGCGCACACCCTTCCTCCCCGAAGGAGAACAGGCCTTGGTAGGTAGTGCGGGCCTCATCTCTGCTTCTCTAGACACAATCCCCAGGACTGCAGAGTAACTTGTGCACAAAAATAATTTCTGGAATGAATGATGTGGTAGGGGGGCATGGGACCTTTCTCCAGCATTAACTAATTAATGGCAGGATCAGGGGCTTGGTTGGTCCTGGGACAGTCTCTGGGGTGCATTCCTATGTACCTGCTGACAAACCAGATCTCTTTATCCCCCCCAAAGACGCAAAAGTGACAGTGTGTGGGAGAAGAATGTGGAGGGGGGTAGATGCACACTGGATCCCCACTTTGAAGGGCCCCACCCAGCCCTCGGAACAAGCGGCGAGTGAAGCGTGTGGCCTTACCTTCCTCCATCCCGACCGCATGCTTTGTTACTGTTGGATTGTTCACGGATGCTGGGCTGTTGGCATTGTTTTTTTTTTCCTTTTTTTTTCCCTTTTGAAAAGAAAAGCATTGAGGAATCTTTTTCTTTTTTTCCTTTGAGAGATATGGACAACGATCCAGAAGTGCACTGATCTCCACAAGCAGGAGGAGAGGGTGGAGGGAGGTGCGGGGGAGGCACACGGGAAGAGGGCAGTCTTGCAGAGGAATCTTGCTGTCCAGGACACTGACATGCACGTGAGGCGGCAGGAGACTGACCAGTCATGGGGGGGCGGGCCCAGAGGTAGAAGTGTTGTGAATCTTTCAGTACGGGGTGGGGGGGGGTGAGGGAAGAGGAGTCACACAGTAAGCATACACAGCAGCTTCTACCCGGGGACACACAGGGACCTATGGCCCATGCAGTGCCAGGTGGGGCCCCATGCAGGTGGCTTGCTGGGACAGGAAGGCGGCAGGCTTTAGGGTTTTCTGGGGGAACCCTGGCTTTGGTTCAGCACCCACCCCCAGCCCAGCCTCCCCCTCTCTCAGCAGCTTTCCTGCAGTCTAGTAGAGCCCTGATAAAGCCTAGCAGGCACAGGCCAGGGCCAGGCAACTTGAGAGGTTCCCCCAGCAGCATGAAGTCTGGCTATGAGCTGGCTATAAGAAAGCTTGTTCCCCTGTCTGTCAGCACCCCTCCTCAGCAGGGCAGGACATCATGAGGAGGAGGAGCCTGATGCAGTGCCTGGACTCAGACTGTGCCACGGACGTGGTGGCCCTGGAAGGTAGCCCCGTCTTTCATACAGCAACACCATGGACAAAGAGGAAGCCACAGGCCCCGGGTTCACCTTGGAGGAAGAACTGGCACAGGGGCAGGCCACAGGACGCCAGGTTCCAATGCCCACTACTGCACAGGCTGGGATGGGCAGGCTTCGGGACAGCAGGGGCAGCAATGAGACGGGAGGGGCCTCTGCTCTCACAAAATAAATAAGCCTAAAGAGGAGGAGGCCTTTTCTGCATGCTACCCCCACCCCGCCCCGATTCCACATGGTGCCTGTCAAACTCCTAAGGCATCTGAGGGCAAAGGGAGATGGCCGGACTCTCAGAAGGGCTCCAGTTACCTGTGAGCATCTGCAGAGGTAAACATGGAGAGGGACATACTAAAAAATCTCCATGAGGATATAGGGCAGCTGCCCCTGTTCCTCGGCCTACACAGTGGGTACAGCCCCTTGGTCAAGCATGAGTTGCTGTGCTATGGCTCTGGGTGGGAGCTGATGAGTGAAGGGTTAGGGTTAGGGTCATGGATCAGCTAATGTGCTGCGTATCATAAGGTCTAGCTCCCCAGTCTCCGGGGAGGGAGGAGACACTGAGGCCACTAGGCCTTAGTGAGATTTGGCAGAGCCATAGTGGGAGGAGGGCTCGAGCAGAAGGCCAAAAGGGCATTCTGCTTGGGCTGGGCATTTCTGAGGTCGGACTATCTGAAGTCCAAGACCCTCAGAGGGCTCCTGGCTGGTGTGGCACTGTGGGGAGCCCAAGTGTCCAGGACCCAGAAGAACCGACCCCACTGGAGCTGCAAAGGCAGTGTGTGTGTGTTTGGAAGAAGGTGGTGGGGTCCAGGCTCGGCCTGGCAGCAGTCCTGGGACTTCTGCCACCACAAAAGGGTTGGCGGGGCCCAGCTCCTGCCTGCCCCAGCCAGCCTTGCTCTGTGTGTGCAGGAGTGCCAAGATGCTGCTCATTAAAGGGATTAGCGGAGGACTTTTATTAGGTCCTGGCTGTGGCCACATACCCTAGTACTAAAGTAACCACCCAAGCTGCCCAGTAGGAGTGGGATTGGACCTGGTGGGAGGAGGCGTCTGCCCCTGCTGAGACTCTGGCCACTTCCTGTGGTGAAGAGGGGTAAGCCTTCCCTACTGTCTGACTCAGAATTTCAGCCTGAGAAGAAAGGCAGGTAGGTAGGCCCATCTACCTGGGATGGAAGAAGCAGTCTAGGAAAGCTGTTAAGAGCACAGGCTTTGGCCACCTGCTTCCTGGCCACTTTGGGCAGGTGCCCTGAGTTCCTGAGCATAAGGACAACAATGTCTGCTTCAGAGCCTGGCTGTAGGAATGAAATTAAACAATGCCTGTAGAGCACATCACAAAGTGCTTACAGCTTCCAGTCAGCAAATGTGAGTTACTATTATTGCTGCAATCGAATTAGTCACTATGATTATCCCCAGGACTTCAGGGGCCCTCTCCAGCCCCCCCCCCACTCTTGCAGGTGGCCCCGCCACCCAGGGCCCCACCAGCTCTGCCTCCACTGGAGTCTGGGCAAAGATTCTTTTTAATCAAGAAATGGTCCAGGGAGGAAGATGGCAGACTCTGTTTACAGCTTCCATTTCCTGCCTTGCCTCTTTCTGCACACCCTCTCCCAAGATGGAGAATAAATCCCGGGCCCTGTAGACACGCATTGATTTTTCTTCCCTCCTGCATCTACCTCCCAGCTCTCCCACATTAGTGGGGGATGTGGCTGGGATCCCCTGCCTGAGGGGGCCTTGGTGGGAGCTCAAAGCAGCGAATGGATACAGAGAAGCCAGCCAAGTATCCAGGGAAGATTTGCAAAAAACCAAAACACCTTTTAGTTCCTTCTGCTTGAGGTCCTTGGGTATGTGTTGGGTGGGAGGGGTGTGGTGTGGTCTGGTGTCCCTTCATTAAGAAGGCAGGGTGATCAGCATTTTCCCTTGAAGGGATCAAAGTGAGGAGACCAGATGACCGCAGGATAGTTACGTGGTCAGCAAACTGGTTCGGATGGAGTTTGTCCCGAGCAAGCCATTTTGTTAGCAAGACGCCTGCACATCGGGGATGGAACTAGCTGGGCGAAACAGTATAGAAAGAGAGAAAAGGAAGGGGGTTGGGAAGGAGACAGAGACAGAGAGACAGGACACAGAAGCAAGGCTAGGTGGGAGGCCTGAATGCCTCCTGGGGCTGAGACCTGAACAGCTGGCCCTGGTATCATCCGGGAGATGGCTGGACCTGGCAGACATGGTGAGGGCTTGCTTGTCT
Organism: Sigmodon hispidus; assembly: GCA_004025045.1. Lineage (NCBI taxonomy): Eukaryota > Metazoa > Chordata > Mammalia > Rodentia > Cricetidae > Sigmodon > Sigmodon hispidus. Next base: position 141,127 of record PVIH01001267.1, on the reverse strand, counting down.
TATCCAGCTCAGACACTGTGAACTGCTGTTCTTTTGGAGGGTGGCTGAGGAGGTTGAGGCTTGTTCAGTGGGGACATAGATGATGTTGTCGGAGATTGTAACTAGGCTGTGACAGCATCATCAGAGACCACACTCTGGGCTGGAGCCAGCCTCAGCCCCCAGGGCCCCCTTTGTAGGAGGTTAAAAGTACAGCAGTTAAAGGAAGCATCCAGGGGACACAGCTTTCCTCTGCACTTCCGGCTCCCAGCTCTGAGGCTGCCTGGCTCCTCTAGACCTTCCCTCTGTGCCCTCTCCAGCCCTCCCTCCCATCAGCGTTCTAAGCTTGCAAAGATGCCAGTAGTAAAAGGGCTTCCCATCCCGGTGGGGTCTGGAAAGGCTGGGGGCGGAGGCTAATGGAGACCGAGGCTCTCTCTTCCAGCAGGGTCTTTGGGACCTTGCCAGGTTCGCCTTCTCCAAGTTGCAAGGCTAAGGTTGAAAAGGCTCCACCTATTCAGATCACAGGAATCCTGGTTTGCAGACGAAAAGCAGGGCTGGCTTTGGCCTGCTCTTATCTCTGGGGCTTAACACCTATGTCTGAACCCAGATCCCTGGCTGGCTGACGCCAGACTTCTGGTGTCTTACTACGCACAAGGCCTGGCGCCCTGAGTGCTTTCAGAGTGCAGCTGCCTGGGGCAACAGAAGCCTCCTTCCCGGCTAGGTCAACCCTCAGGACTCCCAGGAACACACACACTTGCCTTTCTGTTCATTCAGCTTTGCCCTGACATAGACCATCATGAGTAATGCGGCTAAGGCTCAATGGCCTAGCCTGTCCCCAGCAGTCAGCTGCCAGTGCTGAAGGTGTTTTTAGCCCAGGGAGCCTTGACCGACCACAGGGCTACGCATGGTGGCTAAGAGCCTCAGCTAGAGACTTGCGGTCCAAGAACTCAGATGCTTCTGGGTACCCATAGACAGTGATAGCGGTGAGCAGTACTTGGAAGGGGCAATATCCAGGAGACAGATGGATCAGCAGAGCTCTGCTTTAGCTTCTACTCAGAAACCTGGCAAAGCCTCTGGGAATTCTGTTCAACAACAGACCAGTATGGTACCAACACCACCGCTTGGGGCCTGGAGGCAGGCCAGATAGCTGAAGCCATGGTGGGCCCACGGGAGAGGGTGCATGGTGATTGGAGACAGGAACACTGGAAGACTAGAGGAAGGGGAATAAAAGCAGGGGTGTGAAGGGGAAGGAGAGAAGCTCGGGAAGGTGCAACTCTTCGAAGGAGGCCTCCTGCACAATCCCATCTTGTCTCCTGGCCCATGCTCTCTGCTGGAGCACACTCAGTGTGTCTGGGCATGTATGTGTGTACACGGGCGGTGGGGGCAGGGCACTGGAGTTCCAGGCAGAACTGATTATAACATGGTCCCACATCTCCTGTACAGCCTTTGAAGTGCTGAAGAGCAGCATCAGGTTGGTGGGTGGAGTCTGGTCACGAGAGCCTGTTTAGGAGCCGGGGCCTCCCCACCCTTGAAGGGAAAGCCTTACACCATCAGGGTTGCAGTACCTCATTCCCAGGAAACTCACACCATCTCAACCTCCCTAAGTCTTCGCTGCCAAGGATGAGAGAGAAGGACCAGTAACTCATGCCACATCCCTCAATACTCAGTGACACTCACAGCACCCAGCATATTAAAGTAACTCTAAATCTCGACCAAAGCTGAATTCATTTTGTCACAGGAGACTATGAGGGACAGACAGAAGGCAGAGCTGACCTGGCTCACACTCCCCCTGCAGAGTTTGATGATTGGCTAAGGCCAAGCTTCAGTTAGCCTTGACTGCAGTCTCCCTGCAGACAGCCATGAAGAGAAAGAGGGCTGTAGAAGGGGCAGTACTCTGGCCCTAGTTCTGCCACAGAGCACAGAGTACTGAATGACCTGGGTGAGTCACTGAAATCTGCAGATCATGAGGGGACAGTGTGCTCTAGTGGTGTCATGGGTTGTGTAAGGCTCTCAGGAGATAGGATGCTAGAGGCTCCAAGAAGCACGATACTTTCTGGAGTGTACCTTAGACCCCAGTACCTTCAACGAGCTGTCAGACTTGGAGCAGACATCTCACCCAGAGAGAAAGAGATGTGTTCCTTCTTGTCCCAGACTCTGAGCCTTGGCAGATGCTCAGACTTGAGCAGCATAGAGACCTATCTGGGGATGGAGAAGGCCAGGCCTCGTGCTATGATATGACTTCTTGGTGTATGTCCTAATGAGGGGCTGGGAGGAGTCTCATAAACTGGACATGTGTGCCCCATACCACACAGTCCTAAAGAGGAGGCACTCTGGGAGAACCAGGTGCTTGGCAGCTGGGGCTGACCCACCAGCCTCCAGAAGTCCAGCTATATGGCCTGCAGGCCGCAGCCTAAGCTGTCAGACAGGATACTTTCTGAGCTAGCCTCTAGCCAGATGAGACAGCACAGAGCCTGCAGACCACAGGAGAGATGCTACGCTTTGAACACTGTTGACCAGTAGGGGCTGGAGCTACATCTGGTTCTCATTTAAATGTCCAAGTGTAATTAAATTCTCTACGACACAGCGGAAGAATTCGCTAAGAGGTGGCTTTACCCCTTTTCCATCAGGGCTGAGAAATCAGTTTCTTGCTCACTAACCCTCTTTCCTGTGCTGGCCTGTCCTCGTCTGAGGGCAAAGATCTACCACCCTCCAATTCTGTTTGTCTCTCTTCTTCCTCCTTTCCCTCTCTGTCTTTAGGCCCAGGCTCTCACTGTGTTATATAGGCTGGTCTTGAACTCTTGTATGTAACATTGTGCTCCAATCCACTCCCCTACCTTCCAGAACATGCAGGTTAGGGCCAGCATTAGGTATGTGATACCCCCCCCCATGTTGTCTACCCACCAGAGAGGACTAGGTTGCAGGCCCAGGACTACACAAGTCCCCACTTAGAGGCTGGGAGGCTGGGGAAGGTGACAGTTACCATTCCTCCTGTGAGGCTCTTCTCCAGCCCTGAGGAAGCTGACACTGTGGCTGGCTTACTTCAGTGATGCCTGTCTCCTTCCACTGGGAGATATGATGTATCTTCTAACCCCGTGCTGAGGGAATCCCTTCTATGTAGCACCTTATGATCGGCAGCGCTTGTGAGTGACAATTTTGGAGGTGCCAAACAAGAGACCCTCCCACTCTGTACTTTGGCGCTAAAGCCCAGGGCAGAGTGAGGAAGGTACCTCCATACACTTCCTACTCCTTAGTCTGTGACCTCAGGACTGCTGCATGGAGGTGCCCTTCCCCAGCTCTCCCTGCCCTGGTACACAAAGGCTGCATCAGTCTACCAGAGAGAGCAAGAGTGAGGTCGGAGCCATGAAAGGGATGCCTTGGGCCCTCATCTGAGAGCCTAGAACAGCAGGTACAGAAGGATTTACGGAAGAGTGCCCTGTTCAATACTGCACCCTTGGGGCATCTTCTTTCCAGGCTCTCGGGATGGCTGCTCCCCAGTCTCCCTTCCCACCAGAGCATCTTCAGTTTATGGCGTGTTTACTCAGGGATTTATGACTTTCATGGTAATGGGTTCCATTCTATTTCCTCCATGCCGATATTTCTAATCATTATGGTGTGGCTTTATGAGCATTTCTTAATAAGTGGAGATATTTTTTCCTCTTTGAAAACAAACTGTCCTATGAATTAATGACTTGTGGGTGTGGATTCAACTCAGAGGCAAATGGAAGTTGGGGAGGGGATGACAAGGGTTGGGGCTGTGCAGAATCTTCTAGATTTAAAAACCAAGCTGGGCTGACATCCCTTTAAAACTCTGGGTCAGCTTCCATATTAAAGGCTAATTGTTCACAAGCAACTAGAGCCATGCACAGGCACAAGTGGCATTTGTGGGCTGGACAGTGCTCACCTGGAGGATGGGTAGGAACCTATCAATCCCAGTCTTTTTGTATTTGCTGCCAAATGTAAGCTTGGTCTTGGTTGTCAATTTAAGTTTTTGGTGGCATTTAGGTTAGGACCATGTGTTTGGTAGCCTCCCTACTGATGAATGAAACTGGAGGGAAACTGACCCAATCTCCTGTCCAGCAATCCTATGCTAAGGCTGACAAAAGAAATACATCAGGATGCGGCCTCTATGGCCCCAGTCATGGTCTCAACCTGTGCTGCAGAGCCTGCGCACCTGTGCCATGGCTGGGGCGGAGGAGTCTCACTTAACTACAGTGGTGCCACCCTTCCCTGACTGCGGCCCAGGCTGGGCTGATGTGGCTCTGCCTTTGTGCTGGTCTCACAGACAGGCTGCTGGTGCCGGGCCCTATTCATTATTCAATTCAGCTGGCTCGGACGAGCCTTTCCATTTGCTCCTCCAGGAGGAATAACAAATCTAGAAATGCAATCCCACTTTGGTATATTAAGATATTGATTTGCCTGTCGAGCAGAAGTACATTTGTTCTGCCAGCCTTCCCATGGGTAGGAAGGGGTTAACCAAATGTTTATTACAAGGCTGGCTTCAGAGTTGAAAGTAATGTGATCAGTAATGAATTTTGTGTTACATTAGGTTGTATAAATGGACAGACAAGCGCAGACAACAAGTGGCCAGGAGTCGGGGCTAATCTAATGATGTAAAAATAGAGACAGCACCAATTATACTAGGGGCCAGCTCCAGGCTCCTGCAGGGACTGCAAATGAATAGGTACAAATCAAATTACCCACTAATAGACGCACTACAGAGGGGCAGTCAATGGTAAATGCATTAGAGCCCAGTGACCTCTCTGCTCTACACAGCAGAGTCCCAAAATTTGACTTCCATCTTCAGGGTGGGGGGCAGGGAGGGGCGCTCTCAAAGAAACTCTTGTTGGGTGAAAGATGGTCACCACTCCCTATCCCAAACCAGTCCCCTGCAGAGGAGACCCCTGTCTTCACTGACCTCCGGTACTTCCTGAAGCCTGAGCACCCATGTGAGGGACATAAAGAGTAGTGGGATCAAGCCTTCCGTATAGGCAAAGACAGGAGGTTACATACCCAAACACTTCATAGCCATGTGTCTCTCGGGGGTGCTGTTTTTGACTGCTACGTCAAGGGCTGTGTCTGCATTGGAAATAAAATAGTTCTTTAAAGAAGATCATACAACAGATGGACCTTCTACAAGAGTCCAACAAGAGCGCAGATCAAATTGAGTAGATATCAAAATCTGGTTTGACTACTGATAGCGTTGCAGGGGAGAATTCTGTGGTCTGTTCTAAGGTCCAGCACATAACGAAAGCTTCCTTCTTCCTCCTCAGTCTCTGTGGACTGAGTTTCTCTACGCCTGCTTGCTTTGTGGGCAGGGAGGAAAGGATGAGGGTGCAGGTCCAGGCTTTTGGGTAGTTCCTTGGATTTTCTCCCATGGGTTTAGATACCAGGCCTGATGTTCAAAGCTGCTCAACACTGTCCTGCACTTTTTTGGAAGGGCTTGTAGACTCATGTGGAGAGGTAGCCCTGTATCCTCATAGCCAGCTCTTGGTGGCTTAGGGATTAATAAAGTATGAAACCAAAGAAGCTCCAAGCCTTCCAAGGACCAGTCCAAGCTCCATGGAGGTGTGGTCACAGAGGCTTGATTCATATTCCCCTAGCCAGCACCACACATGCACACATGAGTGGAGATAACATGCTGGTCATGGCCAGCTGGGGCCTGGAGACACAGGGAGTGTGCCAATATAATGGGCACAGGGGAGGTGAGGGCACAGAATGATAAAAGTGAGTTTCCCCAAACTTGATTAAATGTAGAAGGATGAGCTGCAAGCTACTGAGCTAAAATAATAAGACAGATGTGGGGGATGGGGACAGGGCCAGCAGACTTAGAACAGTCTTAGGCAGTGGGGCCTGCAGGCTCCCGGAGCCAAGGGTAGTGCAGAAAGGGCAGGCAGCAAGGCAGTTACCAGAAGCTGGAGCCTTCTGCTCTATTGCCATGGGCAACCCACAAAGTCTCATGTTTAATGCAATCAAGGGTCATCTCTGCCCTTCCTTCTCTGTAGATGAACCTGTTTCTTAGCCCATGGCCCCCTGCCACCTGAGAAGCTGGGGTAGAAGAAAAGGTGGGTGACTATCCCCTGTGGTAATATCCTACCTTGCTGGGACCTCACAACTTCCACAGAGGCCAGTGATTAAAGGTGAAGTGTCAAGGCAGAGGAGGAGGGACCAAGAAGAATCCTCCCCTGGGTTAACTATTTACCCACCGTAATGACATAGGGAGGCCCCTGGCAACAGTACTGCAGCCCTCCACCCTCCGCCCAAGCCTGCACACGCTCCACAGTCCCTTTCCTTGGGGCAACATGTGGAAAGGATACACTGAAGAGTCACCAAAGAAGCCACACTGGCACTTCCTCTTTGTTGACAAGAATCAGCATGCCATGCCATGGGCAAACAGGACATGTGCACAGGAAACTTATTAGCCTTGTACTCTCTCCATGGTTCCTCCTCTGGCTGCTGCTCCAGAGGGGACAGGAGACAGGGGCAGAGAAAGCAACCTAGCTGGAATCAGTTCTAAGACTTGGCCTGGAACTAACAAGTGTGTCTTTTAAGCAAGATAATTATTCCCATGGCTTTGGCTGACTTTCATTTACCTCTCAGAGGCCACAAAAACCCAATCAGTCATTCAACAAACATTAACTGAGGCTTAGCTTGGCGTTCATCCCAGGGTAGCATGCTGGGCAAGGAGAACTGGTGGGTAAAGGGAACTGAGATGAATCAGATTGGGTCCAAGGAAGAAGAACTGGGTCAAGATGCACTCATGGCACTATGAACGAGGGAGGGGCGCAGGGACCCACGGAGCTGGGCTTTCCCCAGGTGGCATGCAGAAGGATGTCAGCCATGGCTTGTTAGTGGGAAAGTCAATAAACACCCTCTGACTAGGGCCAAGCACCCGAAATGCAGCTGGTAGGGAGGATTTTCTGGGAGACACGTGGGCAAGGAGGTGAGCTGGAGGGGGAGACTATGGGTTTGGTTTAAATAGATGACTATACAAAGGGGGTGGTCTACTATAGGGTGGACCAATGTGCTGGGGAGTTGCAGTCACGTGCTTACTGGATGCTGGGTGGTGGGGGGGAACACCCTAAGTGGGATGGGGGAAGGTGGGTTAGACAGGAGAAGGAGGCAGGGAAGACCTGGAAGACATTTAAAACCATGGCAAGAGCCTGGGTTAGGCTATGAAGACAGCTGGCGTTTTCTAAGTACAAGAATGCCCTCAGCCTCTCTCCTTTATGAGGGGTTCCCCTTTTTGGAAAAAAAAAAAAAGTAGAACACATTCTTAGCAGGTGAGATTGGTAAGATGGTCAGAACTGGACACTCTTATTTTAGAAATAATGTTTTCTCTGGTGGTACTGGAGACTGAACTCAGCACACTGTGCACGGTAGACCAGCACTCTACCAGAGAGCTCTGTCCCCAGCCCCCCAGTGCCTTGTTTAATTCCTTTTGAATGTTATTTCAGGTACTTCATCTCTGGCTTTGGAAGCTGAAGAGAGGAATACCTAACAATCTGGCAGAACTGTGACATTTACATAGCAGATGGAGTCTCCTTAAGTCTGCCCACCCTGTTTTGAGTGATGGGGTAAAACAGACTACAGAATACAGAGTCCAGGGTCTGTTCCTCATGAGGGTAGGAAGCGAGTGCTCCCAGTATTTCCTGTTTCACTCCTAAGAGATGAGAACATTAAACCCAGAGGGAGAAAGGCTCAGGGGCCACATACTTTCTTCCATTTTTTGAATCCAAATCTCACCAGAAGAGAAACTGTTTTTCCCAGTAGCAGCAGCTGGTGTTGGGAGCTGAAGAGACTCTGGAGACTTGGCCTTCGCTCCTTTGAAAATAGCTAGGAACAGGCGCTAGGGCACTGTGCTGAGATACAAATAGCAACACCCATAGTGCCACCCTCGCCCTCGGGGGTGCAGCCACCAACAACCCTACAGCTGTCCTTCCCCACTGTGAAGAGCTGCTTAGGACCTGCTATGAGACAGGCTCTGCATGGTGGCTCTGGCCCCTGGGAGCTATTCTCTTCTCTCACCCTTAGCAAGCAGGATATCTGTGGCTGCAAAGTGCAGTTTTGTTATTAGATCTGTTGTAGCTTGTATACGAAGTGTCCCACAAAGACTCTCATTTTGGGCGCTTGGTCCTCCAGCTGGTGGTACTTTTTTGGGAGGTGGGTTAGGGTTAGGGTTAGGTTCTAGCTATAGAAGTGGTTCATTCTGCTTGTCTGCCCTCTAAGAGGTCAAGAGGCTTTCTACCATACACTCTAGCCACTAAGATATTTTGCCCAAACAACCATGGACTGGTCCCTTTGAAATCACGAGCCAAAATAAGTCTCTCTTTTTAAAAATTCTCCTGTGTCTCTCACAGCAACCAGAAAACCAATACAGTGTGATGATTAATTTTATGGATTGACAGTTTTAAAGTCACCAAGATTCCCTCTGGGTCTGTCTCTCAGGGCGTTTCTAGGTAGGCTTGGTTGAGGAGGACACCTTTTCATGGTCCGGGGTTCCAGACTTAATAAGAAGGAGCTGAGCTGAGCATCAGCATCTCTTTCTACTACCAGACTGTGGATATGATGTGACCAGCTGCCTAATGCTCCTGTCACCACGCCTTCCCACGTGATGGATGACATTTCTTCCTGCCTCTAGCTGCCTCTGCCGG
>PVIH01001267.1:0-130000 GCA_004025045.1 Sigmodon hispidus | reverse complement strand
GCTCTGGAGTTAGAGTCACAGCTGGCTGTGTGCTACATATGAGTGCAGGAGCTGAACCTGGCTCCTCTGGAAGAACATTCAACACTATGAACCACTGAGCCGTCTCTCTAACCTCAACTGCCATTTCTTGAGACTTTACTTCTGCAGCCCTATGGAGAAGGTTTGCAGCAATGCATGTGCTCCCCACATGCACATAGAGCTTATTAAAGTCATTTATTGCTAAGCATAGGAAATCATAGACATTTGTTAACGAACTGACCATCTAAAAACTATGTGATGTTCAAAATATGCTTCTCATGTTAGGAAAGGAGAAAAGGAGCACAGCCCTTTCAATAAATAAAAGTTAACTGCAAAAAGCCTTAAATGCTGGGTCACTAATATATGGACAGGAAATAGCAGAGGATCTAGCAGAATCATCTACAGCTTTGGTTTTCAAACTGCAAATCACAATTCACTGAAGTATCGTGAAATCAGAGCAGTGTGTCTAGAGAGTGCTTGCATGCACATCTGGGGCACTGGGTACTGTGAAAGTCTGAGTATACAGGCAACTGGGTCAGAACAGAATATGTATTTACAGCAGAAGATGAGGGGCAAAGATTAAGCATTTCTGGATAGAGCTAAGGTCTTGGTGGATGGAGCCTCTCCTTGACGGACAGTTCAGTAAGGACTGGAAAGGAGATTAGAATGTCACCAGCAAAGATGTCCCTTTTGGCCTTGAGCGAGACTTATGAGTCCCTAACACTTGGACTGGGATACTTCTTGGTGGTGTGTACACAAGACTTGGGCTTTTGGTGTGAAGTGTTGGGAGAAGACAAAAATGATGAGAGATTTGAACTAGGGGCTGGGAGAATTAAAGTTGGACCCAAGTGATTATTTAGACGGTTCTGGAAATCAGGAGAGAGTCTGGTGTGGATGTTATCAGTTTACCCATAATGACTGTAGCTAGAGAAGCCGAGATGGCCTATGGCTGAGGGAGAAGGGAAGGGTCTTGAGAAACGTACAAAGATGAGAAGAAAAAGCCAGAAAAGGGAGCTAGTGCCAGCCGGAGGCAGCAGAAGCAGGAGCTGGAGAGGGACGAAACCAGTCCTGGGAGGCCCACAGGCCCAGGCAGAGGCCCCAGATGTGGATCCACTGAAGACTCAGGTTTCCCAAATGATAACCATTCTCTGACAGTTGAGCCTGGATGCTATGTATGGTAGGAGATTTGAGGAGAATGGGGTGGGGGTTGAACCAGAAGGAAAGTGGCTGATGTCAAGGCAGAGACTGAGTATCTGGACTAAATAAACAGCAGCAGGAGGATAAGAGAGCTGGGGTCTCTGAAAGAAGGGAAAGGCTAGAAACCCCATCAACAAGCAGTGGCTATGTGGAGCTTCAGGTACCTAGGTGGGTGCAGACCTTGGTAAAGAACAGGCACCTAGGAAGGTATAGACCTCAGTAAAGAGCTGGCACACAGATGGGTGCTGGATAGCCGCTACAAGTTGGCACTGGCGTTTGCTGCAAAGACAGGGGACAAGTGAGACTGAAAGAGAAGGCATTAGGGACTAACTGCACGGCACAGCTCAGTGCTGGGGACCACATATCCGTGGGGAGGAGGCTCAACCCACAGCAAGTGGTTTTTTCCCAGCAACACCAGAGCAGGGCTGGATGGACCTCAAGCTGGAGCTTTATGGAAAGGGATGATGGAGAGGTAATGGGTGAGAAGGATTCCACACGATCAAAAAGAAGGCAATTTGGCCAGTTACATCACAGCTGCACTTGCAAATCACACCTGTAAACTAATCAGGCCGACTGGCCAGCAGCCACCCCGGAGGCTGAACTCACATCTGCACGGCACACTCATCATATACAGATCTTCTCAAACTTTAATATATACATGTTAAAATTCAGGTGCTGGGCTAGAGGTGTAGCTTAGTGGTAGAGAGCTTGCCTAGTGTTTGTGAGGCTCTGCCTTCAATCCCCAGGACTGTTAGAAGGAACATGAGTACCGATGGACAGCCTCTGAAGATCACACCCAGGGACTTACACAGGCTACCTCCTCAACCAACTTTCTAGCTCATCTCCTGGGCAAGAACAGTGCTGCTGGTTAGCAGTGTACTTTCAAAAATGATTTTCTTGACTGGGAAGTGGTGGTGCACACCTTTAATTCCAGCACTCAGGCAGAGGCAGGGTGATCTCTGTGAGTGAGAGGCTAGCCTGGTCTACGAAAGCAAGTTCCAGGACAGCCAGGGCTACACACAGAAAGCCAAATTTTTTCTTTTTAATTAAAAAATGTATATTCCCATTATGTACAACATAATGTTTTGAAACACATATACATCAAGAATGTCTAAACAGAGCTAATTACACACATTACCTCACATACTTACCTTGTTTTTGGTGGTGAGGACATTTAATATCTATCTGCATAGCAATTTTTAAGACTTATTACTTACTAGAGTCAATGTATGATGTGATGGAGCTAGCTACCCATCCTATGCAGCAGCTCTCAACCTCCTTGCTGTGGACAGTAGACTTTTCCTTTACTTATCTGACAGCTCATTTGTCCTAAGGTCCTCTGCCTTTTTGTGAGGCACTGGAGCCAGCCGACTGTTATGCTTTTAGGCACTCAGTGACCTATCTGACAGGCTGATAGTTTGTAATAAACAACGATAATAGGAGTTTTCACACTACTGATAGACACAAGCCAGGGAACTGTTTGTGTGGGGAGGGTTGTTTTTGGCTTCCCTTTGGAGATCTGGTTGTTAAACAATTTATATACTCAGCGCTAGCCAACCCACCATTAACACTGTTAACACTGTTAAAGGGCCTCTGTGTCAGGGGTCTGGAGAGCAAATTCTGTGATGGCCTTAGTCCCAAGCTGATAAGGAGACACCAACATAAAGGTGCCTGGGGAGGCCCTGAGGCCCTGACTTATCTTAGAACACCAGAGTACCCAACAGAGGCAAACACTCACTGCCACCCTATCCGTATGTGTATGTGTGTGAGTCACCAGGAGAATGAGAGTTGGAAAGAGAAAGGTGTTTGGGCAGAGTGACTTGCAGGAAAGTCTCATCTATAGGCACTGTCCTTTCCTGGTCATCCCTGACCAGGCCAGTCTTTGCTGTACTAGCAGGTGGACATTTTCACTAGGAAAAAAAGTGGACAGTGCATCTCAGTTAGAGAAAGAAAGTGGTTAATTTTTATTTGATTTGCTTACTGAACTAAAAAATGGAGGCAAATTAAAACAAAACAAACAACCATTCAGCTTATATGGCCGAAACAAAACCAATGGAATCCCTTTTGCTGACCACTTGAGAAAGAAAATAGAACCTTACTGCTGGAGAAAAAAAAGAGGGGTGGTGAACCTCTGTTTTGACCTGTGTGGGGTATACCCTTTTAATTTCCTCCATTTCAGGCTGAAGAGATGGCTCAGCGGGTTAAGAGCACTGACTGTTCTTCCAGAGAACCTGAATTTGATTCCTAGCATCCACATGGCAGCTAACAACTGTAATTCCAAGATCTGACACCCTTACACAGTTATACATGCAGGCAAAACACCAATTCACATAAGAATAAAAAAATTAATTTCCTCTTTTTCATTAAATTCTCTTTAATTTCACAATCCTGCTTATTAAAATCACAAACTGTCCTGAGCCCCTTGGCTGTCTGGCAGATGACTCATGGTCAGCTTTGCTCAGGTTACTCTCCGCAAAGCTGAAGCTCCAGTGGCTAAAATGTCCCTGTGAACTGCCTACCAGAAAATCCTGAGGTGTCCTCGAGGCTTTGAAGAAGGTGGTGGCAGATGAGACCATTCCAGGGGCTCCCAGCCCTTGGAAGAGGGAGGCTTTTGGGGATGAGCTCAGGCACAGACTCTGGTTATAGGAACCTTGGCTGGCCAGAGGTCCTGACATACAGGGCAAGGCTATGCTACAGCCATGGTTCAGAAAGTTTGTTATTTGGGTTAGCTACCAGGGACCGTGCACTGGTACCTGGTGTGGAGAAGAGGAAATGCAGAGGAGAGCAGAGGCCTTGGGATGGATGCAGATGGTCTATGCACATGTGTACCTGATGGGAGGGGTAGAGTCTGATGGAGGGGTAAAGTCTCCTTTCCTTCCAGGGGCCTGGTCTCTGAGATAGCTGCCATCTATCAGGCCGATAGGTGCTCCCTATCCCTAGCTTAATTCCTCCCATCCACCCACTGTACTCTGCAGGTGCCAATGACTATCTAGGCAGGAGCCACTAAGCTGTAGAGGTGCTACACCTCTGCCTGCTTAGTAAAGGAGCAGAAGAACTAGTCCAGAGATACAGGGATGGGGAGCCTCACTGCTGAACCTAGTACCTGAAGGCCCCAGAACCCACAGAACAGGGGGATGGATTGCCAATGTCAGGCACATTATACCCAGCCACCCCAGGGATTCTAAGCCTCTCTTTACTGGGTCCTTTCCTCTTCTACAACAGAGTGGGGCAGAGATGGGACTGGTCACACTGGAGGGAATGCTCTTAGAGGACTCAGGAGAGAAAGAAAAGGCAGGCCTCAAATCAGAAAATCAGTATCTGTTTAACTCACTGACCTCAGCAAACTAGAACAGGCTTGTGGGTAGGTGATAACACAAGGCTGAAGCATTAGTAACAGCGGAGAGATAGACAGAAAAGGAGTAAGTAGTGTGTTAGGAATAGGAGAGGCAGAGGACGCCTGTACTGTAGCACAATGGAGATGGGATGACTCATATGTGTGTGTGTGTGTTTGCACTTATATGGGGGTAGGGTTCACTTCTAGCCAAATGATGTCATCTTAAGATTACCATATGGGTACAGGAAGCCATTTTGGACTTACTGGACTCACAAAGGCACTAGTCTGGGGTGAAAGGCATGTAAAGAAAAGCTCTATGTGGAGTGTATGTTGAGCTAGCTCTGCCTGCTTGCTGGCTGGTTGGAGTCCCCAGAGACTGGAGCATGAAGGAGAAGGTTTGCTATTGCTTATGTCTGGATTCCCCAGGTGGTTTTTTTTTTGGGGGGGTCTTTATTCTCTCTCTCTCTCTCTCTCTCTCTCTCTCTCTCTCTCTCTCTCCCTCTCTCCCTCCCTCCCTCCCTCCCTCCTTCAGTTAGGGGTTATGCAGGCCAAGCCAGGACTCCAATATTTACAAATGTATTTTCTGGAGTATTTTTGAATATTGATCCAGGGGGAGAGGCGGTTCTGCTAGGAACCCTCATTCCCACAGGATTGTCCAGTGTCAGAGGCCTCTATAATGGGCAGCACTCTGGAGAGCTAAACCACACAAACAAATGGTTTCTCCCTCCAGTTCAATCCCACAGGCACAAGTCACAGACAAGGTTAGAAATCTGTTGACACCTTTACCTGTTCCGGATCCTACAACATCTCGGCTTGGTGACTCAGCCATGGCATCTGCGAGTCGTTCCCGGAGACCCTCTTCTGTATGTTCTATGGAGGACATGTGTCGCAGCCCAAAGCCCTCAGGCCAGCTCCCACACACTTCCAGCAGGGTCACACTCCGGTCAAAGGTACCTGGAACACAGGTGGGACAAGGGATAAGATGTTGAGTTCATGCCTTCTGAGGGCAGGCTGTTCCCTGTCTACCCACCACCCATGGCCTGTCATGCCCAGAGCCACTTTAGCCTTATGACCAGAAGAATGAAGGGTGGGACTGACACCCAGGAACAGGAATGTGAGGCCCAGGACGGTAGCTCACACTGCTGAGTGAGAGAGTACACTTCCATGAATGATGGCTACATTGCTGAGGTACCTGAGGGGTGATGGGGTTCCTCTGGTCTTCTGAGAGCTAGGGCAGAGGAAAGGAACACCTTCCCAGGTTCATCCCAAACAACTCTGCTGTTCCTAACATGGTCACTCTCCACTTACAACCTCAGGAGTGGCTATAGGTGAGGATGTAGCTCAGCTGATGGAAAACTTTCCCAGCACACATGAGACTGGGCACAATCCCAGCACCAAATTAAGAAACCTGGTGGCACATGCCTGTGATCCCAGCAGGGACAGGACAACCAGAAGTCCAAGATCATTCTCAGCTACAGAGTGAGTATGAGGCCAGCCTGGGCTACATGAGATACTATAGCCTAGGGAGGTGTGGCCTGGGGAGATGGTTCCTTGACTAAAGCCTGAACACATGCATAATGACCCAAGTTTGAATCTCCATAACCCAAGGGAAGCTGGGTGCAGTACTAGAAGCATCTAGAATCCCAGTGTTCCTATGGTGCGATGAGAGACGAGACAGGAAAATCCATAGAAGCTCATGGGTATAGCCTTGGACACACAGCGGAGAACAGACCCAATTTCAAGCAAGGTGGAAGATGAAGATTCTCCTCTGCCATCTATACAGATCCTGTGGCATACATGTAGGTGTGCACGCACACACCACTGCAAAGATTAATGGGGAGGTTACATCGCCTAAACTTAAAACCAAAAAGGTCCTGCTGCCACGATTCGGACATCCACCATGCCCTCCCCTGCCACCATGTCCTGGGCGGCCTAGGTCTTCAAAATTGATCTCCAATTGAGATGTTATATCATTTGTTGGCTTCTGGAAATGATGGTCCATAACTGAGTCTTCAGCATTGAGCCTCTTCACTTTTTGATTTATGCAGATCAAATCCCTTTTTCTATTGTCCATCAGCACTTTCATTTGGTTTTCAGATATTAAATTCTACTTTTGCTCGGTCTTTATTTTGAATAGCTTTCCAAGTGCTTCTGCTCCTGATGTAGATGACCAGAGGCATTCCCAGCTCTGGCCTAACTGGATGCCATAATACAACACTGGTTCCTTTGTGGACCCTCCTGTTCAAAGCTTTTGCATGCTTAGCTTAAGGATCCCAAACAACTAAGAATTAAAACAAAAAAGACTGGGGCTGGAGAGATGGCTCAGCGGTTAAGAGCACCATCTGCTCTTCCAGAGGACCCGGGTTCGATTCCCAGCACCCACATGGCAGCTAACAACTGTCTGTAGTTCCAGTTCCAGGCAAACACCAAGCAAATAAATAAATAAATAAAGTTTTTTTTAAAAAAAAAAAAAACAAAACAAAAAAACAAAAAAACAAAAAAGACTGTCATTCATACCATTCACACCTAAAGACTGAATTTTATCTGTTTTGAAAACTAACTTCTCTAGCTAAATAGAAGTAACAAATATGGTAGTCAGTTTTGTATTTAGAAATGTATTGGTAGCAGGGATGTTTTCATAATTTTCACAGATTATGCATTCTTCATGAATACTTTTGTATTGCTGCTTGCAAATATGCATTTCCAAACTTGAAATATAGGTGTGAACAGTGTGTACCAGAAACAAACAAACAAACAAATAAACAAGCAAAAAGCTTCCTAAGCCACTGTATTCCATAACCCATACCCAGCCTCATTTACAGCTGGGGCTTAGCGAGGTCAAGGGCTAAGAATAAACAGCAGGCTGTGACAGACTTGGTGCCAGGACTCAGATGTGCTGATGCCTCGGTCTGGAACTTGTTCTACCTCACTGCAGATCGGCTGGCTCCCAGCCATCAGGGACATGAGCATGTGCAGGGTACCGTTTCAGGGATGTGAGCGATACAGCTGGGTGATAGCATCTTCAGCAAGGATCCTTCCTTAATCCAAACCTGCTCCCAAATTCCAGAAAGTACACTGCGTTCCACTGAATGCCAAGATTAGATGTTATGTGAAAGATCACTTCAAAGTCTGAATTCAAGTGATTCAGCTTTATTCTACGGCATGTTCACCGAGAAAGCATCGTCTCTCTTGGAGAGAGATTATGGTCATGGTCTGTTGCTTTAAGCACATACCATTTCCCCCTCGCTTAGGTAACTGAATCCACTACATTTATTGGGCTTGGTTCCTGCCAGCTCCAGAAGGACCAGGAAAAAAAATGCAAATGCCGATGTTTCCCCAAAGTTAAAAGTACATGAAACGCACACTCTTTATCAGGTCTGTCTCTCCTCTTTGATCAGCCGTCAGAAACTATCTTTCCTCAGTGGGCAGGACTGGGTAGTGTCACGGCACACTCGCGGCCACTGACAGGTGGTAATAGAGAGGGTGCGAGCCCAGGCCCCGGCGGGCGGCCCTGCCTGTGATAACCGCTCCAGCATGGAGGTGATAACCGTTAGTAAACACTCCGACAGCCGGTGCCTCCATACATCAGCAAAGTGGGCCTGATAATCCTGAACTCTCTGACCAGACAAAGGCCCCTGGCTGGCCGACTGGGATTTATATGTGTGGCAAGGGTCACTGCCAGCTCCTGAATTTCATCAGGCAACTTTGGCTTTGATTTATTTCTCACCTAAGTGTGAGGTAGATTCCTGGCACAGGGAGAGTGGCCAGCATCTTGAGGCACCTCCCCAGGAAGGAGTCTGCATTGAGATTGTGATCCTTGCGATCAGTTTATCAGGTGGGACCTCAGTATGGGGAGCTGTCCTCCATTGGACAGGATTAGAATGGGGGTCTGGGCAGTCAGGCAATGGAACTTGGGGGTGGGGAAGTGAATGGGCCTGATCCTTACAGGCCTAAGCTGATCTATAACCGTGCATTAGCAGGAGCCAGGGCCACAGCTGACACTCCAGTAGTGTGTCCTCAAGGACACCTGGCTAAGGACAGAGCTCTGTGTGCAGATCTGTTTCTACTTAGTAATGTTGGGAAGGTGTCTCTAGCTACTTCATCCATGTCTGAGGTGGCAACAATGATCCTTTGGAAATGACAGGCAAGCCAGTCTCTGCTCCCGTCTCAAGGAACCAAGACACTTACCTAGTTCCCTGCTGGAGGTTGAGCTCCCCTACACTCACCAGAGAGGATCCAGAGCCACACCCTCACCTGTTGTTTCAAAGAATTAGCCGGGGGCAACTATGCTCAGTGACGTCAGAAAGGTGGCCACTTTTTTATATTTATTTATTTACTTAGCTTCCTGGGGGCTGGAAATGGGGTGACAGGGCAGGGAACTAGAGGCAGGGACAAGGGGACTGGAGCCAAGACGGCAAAAGAGAAAAAAAAAAATGAGAAAAAGGTTGTAGCAAGGAGTCTGGGTAAGAATGGAACAAACAGGAGGGTCTGGGAGGGTGCCTGGGAGGCCAGCTCAGTCCTCAGAGGTGGGAGTTGGGGAATATGGACTTTATTGGTCTTGTTCTTACTGTGTAACCCAGGCTGGTCGTGGACTGGCAACCATTCTGCCTCAGCCTCCTATAGGTTGAGATTATAGACGTCACCATGCTCAGCTAGTACATGATAGACAAAGGGACAAAGAAATAGGAGAAAAGAACTATGAGTGGGTGTTGAGAGTGGAGATTAGAAACCAACCTCGGCTCAAATGCCCTCTGCTGAACTCAGGGCAGGAGCCTCAGAGCCCTCACCCACCAGAACTTATGCAAACTCAGAGCCACTGTGGGGCTGAGCTAGAGAAGAGGGCTCTGCACATAACAGGTGTGTTCGTAGACACGGTGATACCATGGGGTGTGGCTCAGTGGCAGAGTCTCTGCATAGCATGTGGGAGGCCCCAGGTTTGAGTCCTAGCACTGTAAGTAATAATAACTATCGTGATGATGACAATAATGCCACATAAGAACACCCTTTTGCCACTGGAGGTGGCACCATACATCTTGGTCATCAGATGATCCCAATGATAGTATAGGCATGGCCTTCACTGAGACACAAAGAGCTTAAGTCACACACCTGCAGTCTGTAAATGACAGATCTGGAATGTGTCTCTTAATTATTAGTGTGGAACTCACCCTCTTAGCTCCCAAGGTACTTCCTTGAGTGGCACCTGCTGTGGAGAACAGGCCTATGTAAAGGTCACCTCTATGTCCCCTAGTGTATGCTGAGAATGCCTGTCACCTTCAACCAATGCCTTACAAAAGCCTGCCCACCGTGAAACCAGGCCAGGGTTCTGTATATCTCGCAGTCATGACAATGACTCACCCCATGGCACTCAGAACACAAGCCAATAGCCCTAGTCCCTTAGCATGAACACAGCTAAGAAGGTGTGGGCAGGCCATGGGAGGACCCAAGAGTGCTCAGCAAAGAAGCCTTTGCTCATTTTTGCTGTCCCGAGATGCAGGGAGGTTAACGGCTAAGCGGAGGTCCTGCGGAAGCTCTGATACCCTTCCCTGGGCGCAGGCATGCAGGGCTCAGCAGGCTCCGGGGGAAGAAGCTAAGTAAGCCCTTGGAGGATGAGGTCACTGGCACTTAGGAACCTGCTTATCTTGTCAGTGTTGATGGAACAGCTTCATCTGACTGGCCCAGAGACACTCCCTTGGCCAGGGGATGTTTGTGTCCCATTATGGAGACAGGACCGTTTCTGGGGGACAGAAAATGCTCACCCAGAGCAGGCTATTTGCAGAGCTCAGGGTACACGTGCTTAGCAACCGGGGCCTGCTGCTGAAGATGTTTACAAGGCCCTCTCACAGCAGCTGTTCATGTGACTCACACACTCATCAAATATTGATCAGTGTCCACTCTGATGAGTCAAGCCTTCTCCTGAGGAATGAGGAAAGAGGCTGAGGGGGAGGCGCTGAGTTCACAGAACTCTGGGAAGCAGCAGCTACTAACATCTCCTGACTAGAGAGGCAAAAGGTGACTGGTTTTAACTGGTTTTCTTTTGGGAACTCTGCCTCCTGTCCTATTATTCTCTAAATGTCATTTTCTAAGGTTGAGTTTGAGTCTGATCTGCTTGAGGAAACTACCTGACAGGTAATAAACACAAACTCTCAGACTCTGATAGTGTAGACAGTGACTTTATCTTTTGCAGTGGAGATGGTGAAAGCTATAAATTTACCAATAAAAATGTGTGATTGGGTCTGAGGGTATGGCTCAGCAGTAATGTGTCTTCCCAGCTTGCTTGAAGGTTTACATTCAATTCCTAACACACACAACACACACACACACACACACACACACACACACACACATACAAGGGGGGTATCTGTGGGGCTGGGATGTGGCTTAGTGGTAGAAGGCCTATCTAATAAATATGAAATAGGTGCATTTACCTATAGAAAATTATGCAAGTAATTTCAGAGTGTTTAGTGACTTGAAGCACATGAGCTCTGGTTAAAATGGGGACCCTACAGATCACCCCCCTCCATACCCCATGCTGTTCACGTGCTTGGCCCTTCTAGATAGTTTAGAAGTTCCTGAGGACATGGATTCCTCCAGAGCTGAAATGAGTCCAGAACTCCATTTGTCATGCTCACTCCAACAGACTTATGAAGTGATTGATCATGTTCACCTGAGAAAGGAGACAGTCTCTTCAGTCAGCAGCCTCTGGACTGAGTGCCAGAGCCTGAACCTCCAGGGCCATGGAAGGCAGAAAGCCAGCGTTAAAGAGGAGGAGGAGGAGAGAGTAAGATGAGAAGTGAGCGGGAAGTGACAGCAGTCTCCCTCTACTGCTCCTGGTGCACTTAGAGTCGGAGGTTCTGGGATTTGGACAGAACCGAGCCCGTGGACCTGCGGTGGCCCAGGGAGTGTCTGCAGGTGGCCTTCCCGAATCCTGGTTCCCAGCTTGGCATCCTGTGGAAGTCACTGTTCCCGGGTTCTTGGGTTTCACAAACTCGCTAAAGGTGTGCTGTGGCAGGCACCTGGAATGCTGGCTTGCGGGATGGCTGCAGAGCCGTGTTCTGCCTTTGTGTACTATTGTCAAAGGGGTCAGGAGGCCGGTGGGGAGCTCTTTTTGCCAACTGTATCTGACACACTCTTGTTGTTTGTGTCAATTAGATTCATCCAGGGTTGAAGCTTGTTGAAAACCTCCTATGAAAGACTCTAGCCACCAGAGAGCAAGGCCACACACCAGACACAGAATCTGGAATAAACAATGCTGCTCAAGACATGAGCCCTTCCAGGTATGTTCACCTTAATAAAGAAGACAACAGTGCCTGGCCACATGCAGGCAGCCCCAGGGCCACCTTGCCTCACTCACAGATTTCACTGAACCGAGCTGAAGCCCTGTGCTGTGGGGGCACACTTTCTCCACGCTTCAGGCTGGTTTTTATGAGCACAGCTGAGGACGGTACCTTCACCTGGCACACTGGTCAGTTCTATGTGTTAACCAGGCTAAGGGATGCCCAATACCTGTGAAGCATTTCTCATTGTTTCTTTAAGACAGGAGCAATGTGTGTGAGCACTGTCCCACCAAGGACCTGAATTTAATACAGAGTGGAGGAACAGAACATTTGCTCTCTCTGAGCTGGGATAGTGTCTTCTCTTGAGAAAAAAAACATAGAACTTGGTGTTCCTGATCCTCAGGCCTTTAGATTTGTAGACTTCCCCAGCTAACAATGGGACTCCCCAGATTCCATAATCATAAATAAATGCCTATAATAAGCCCCCATCCATCTGTCTATCTGTCTGTCTGTCTATCTGCCTAATTGCCTGCCTGCCTATAGAAACCCCCATTGGTTCTATTTTTCCAGAGAACTTTGATTACTAGATTTATTGTGTTCCCAAGCATATTTTTAATATATCAGTAGTATGTTATGTTGTGGAACAATCTTTGTACACTGTAAATATGTATTTCTTTCATTGGTTAATAAAAGAGTTGACTGGCCAATAGCTGGACAGGCAGAAGTTAGGCGGACTTGTAGACAAAAAGAGTATGCAGGGTGGAAGGCAGAGTCTCCAGGATCATACAGAGAAGCAAGATGAACATGCCTTGCTGAAAAAGGTACCACCATGTAGTAAAGTGTAGAAAAGAAATATGTGTTGGGGCTGGAGAGATGGCTCAGAGGTTAAACACACTGATTGTTCTTCTAGAGGTCCTGAGTTCAATTCCCAGTAACCACATGGTGGCTCACAACCATCTATGATGGTATCTGGTGCCCTCTTCTTTATAATGTCTAATAAATAAATAAATAAATAAATAAATCTTTTTTTTTTAAAAAAAAGAAATGTGTTAATTTAAGTTGTAAGAGTTAGTTAATAACAAGCCCAAACTATCGGCCAAGCATTATAATTAATATTAAGTTGTCTGTGTGGTTATTTGGAAGCAGCTGGCAGGACAGAGCTGACCGGCAGTCCTGAAGAAAAACTCTGCCTATAATATAATTTATAGCCTGGCTCATGTTAGAAAGGTAGGTAGGGGGAGAGGATTCGATGATGTCATCTTTTCCTCCCGATTACTTAGGCTATTTCCCCAAACAACTCCATTCACATGCAGCACGACAATGTTTTGGCCAACATAGAAGATGGTGGTCTGCAAGTTCATCACCCTGTGACATCACAACCATCCTCACAGTGCATGGTGTACAGGTCTATGGGGATTTTAGTAAACACATCCATTATGCTTTCAGTTACACAGAAGCAGAAGCATGGGGCAATCAGAGCATGGGAGCTCATGCCTTAGTATCAGCACTCAGGAGGCTGATGTAGGAGGACTACTATGACTGCTTATGTAACCCAGTACCGTGTACAATGAAGGTACATCAAAGAGAGAAACTTAAAAATGGTACTCACATTACGTGCAGTATAATACTTGGTAGGGATAATGAACAGTTGTTAGTACTTTATGTATCATTGCTATGTAAAGAGCACATTTCTTTTACTTATTAAAAAAGCTAACTGTAAAACTATGCTGGGTTCTGCACACAGCGGACTCCCGTAGCTTGTGCCTACAGTTCACAAGTATAGCAGGTATCTCTTTACTCCAAGAGACATCAGAGCCACATGCCTGTAAGCCCTCTACTTGAGAGGCTGAAACCAGAGGATCACAGTGAGTCCCAAGCTTCTCTAGACTACACAGCAAAACCCTGCCAGACAAAAATACAAAAAAAAAAATAAATAAATAAAAAAATAAAAAAACCAAAAGAGGGGTGTGGAAAGACAACAAGTGAGCGCCTTGTACTATTTGATTGGTACAAGAAGGCTTAGGGTGTTCATACAACAAATCACCAGGTGATAGACACATTTTTCAGAACACACCCGTTTACTACATGACAGATGACTTAACGATCCACACCCACAGACAGATGTGCTACATAGCAATGGGGGCCTGACTCCAGCTATCTGTTATGACTCATATGCATGTACGTGTAATGTACATCCATTTTCACTTAGATTATTTAATGATTTATGACAATCAGCAAACCATGTTAGTCCCATATGCAGACACTTGACTGTGGGATTTGGGCTATGGCCATTAGGTTATTTTGAAAAGATCTACTACTCTTCCAGTTTTGGAAGTGAACTAAATAAAGAGAAAGAAAAACAAACAAACAAAATTCCAGCATGGTAACGAAATACCTGAGCTACCCCTGAATGCCAGGAGACACTGAGAGCTAGGCGTGACACTGGTGACATATCTTCCTGTTTTCCAAAGCCCTTAGAGCCACAATGAAAAGAGACAAGTTGCTGGCCAGAGACTCATGGAGGAGCCTGCCATGAATGGTCCATATGTGGGGTAGGGGTGGAGCTGAATTAAACAACTGAAAATTAACAGGTGCCTTTCAGCAACCCAGTCTGGATAATAGGATGAGGAAATCGGACTTGCCTGGAGTGGATGCTGAGCTAATCCACCTTGGGACCTCCTGCCCTTTCTGGGGAGGGGATGGGGAGGAGGGAGGCTGAAGGCTGACAGCAGGGGTCGGGAGGGGGAAGGGAGTTGGAACAAGGGGATACATGGATAAAAAAGATTTTATGCTATAAAAACAAACAAACAAAAGACAATTAATGGGGGATTGTTGAACAGTGATGGAGGCACTAAGCATTCCATGCGGATTTTACACAAAGCAGTCACTAGACCATGGAGGCTACTTTTATAATGTGCAAGGCTGATGACAATGCCCATGGTAAAAGTCAGGATAGAGATTATTAATCAAGACATCATAATCAGAACTCTCCCCACAACTTTTCCTGTTACTTTAGGCAAGGCCACCTACCCCTGTGGTGTCACCATATTAAATATAAGGGAGTGCCTCCCACCTAAGGGATTCCCAGCACTGCTACAGCAAGAAAAGGGACACAGAGACAGGAAAATGGCGGAAACTCCTGGGCCAGGCAGTCTGGCCTATGCAGTAGCCCACTAGGAAAGCCCAGTCTCCAATGCAATAGAATGTGAGACTGACTGATACCTGAGGTTGTTCTCTGACTGCTACTGCTACTGTAGCTTGTAACTGCTTACACTTAACACACCCTCCTCTGACACAGAGACTGACAGACACACCCTCTGACATACAGAGATGAACAAACACAGATATAACTAAGGGTATCAAGATCACACGGCATTTAGGGCTGCTGTCATAAGAGAAAGAGGGAGCTCACAGATACAGAGGGAAGTCGATCACAGAGAGACAGACAGACAGAGGATGACATCAGTAGCCACCAGAAGTGTTCTCCTTTGGATTTGGGAAGGAGCATGGCCCAGCAGATATGTTGATTTTAAACTTCTGGTTTCTGAAAATAGAAGAGGATACATTTTTCTTATGGTTTTGTTTTGCTCTACTTTTTTTTTTGAGTTTTTTTTGTTATTTTTCCCTATTTGAATATGTTTTATTGTATATCTTCAATTATGTTTTGACCAAGAGAATTTTTTAAATATTTATTTTTATTTTATGCGAATTGGTGTTTTGCCTGCATGTATAACTGTGTAAGGGTGTCAGATCTTGGAATTACAGACAGTTTGTTAGCTGCCATGTGGATGCTGGGAATCGAACTCAGGTCCTCTGGAAGAACAGTCAGTGCTCTTAACCGCTGAGCCATCTCTCCAGCCCTTTGCTCTACTCTTAAGTCAGAGTTTCTCTATGCAGCCCTGCTTGGTTTAGCATTCACTCTTTAAGCCAGGCTGGTCTTAAACTCAGATACCTACCTGCTTCTGGAACTAAAGGCTGATGTGAAGAATAGATCAGACAGTATAAAAATGAAGGAAGTAGAAGTGTTGGGAGGCTACTGCTTTGGGCTGAGATCTTGCACCAGGCCCTCAAAGACCAGAGCAAATCAACTGGAGTTACTCATGATAAACGGCCCATGTTTAAACTGACTGTAAGGAAGTGGACAGACCTAAAACAGACGTGTTTTTCCTGAAAACAGGGTACTTCAGTCTACCTGAGTCAGTGTAATAATCCATATGACCTTAAGAAAACATCTTTTAATCCCTAAAGAAAATAAAGGACCCTTTAGTAGCCTGACGGTCACCAGTGGCTTCCCCACTGCTCTGTCCCCTGCTCTACCTTACAAAACCTTCTGTTGTGACATGATTCATGAGCTATTGTTCCCATCTGGAAAAAGGAGAGGCCCTCATTCATAAATTGCAAGCAAAAATCAATTAAACTTAGTTTTGTTGTTTTTCAAGACAGGGTTTCTCTGTGTAGCCTTGGCTGTCCTGGAGCATCAATTAAACTTGTAACTAAACTTGCTCTGATACTGTGTTTCGACAAGTACCTTGTCAAATGGGTACAGGGCCTGAACAGAAAATGACTTTAGGGCTCTGTGAGCAGCTGTGTTGGGGGGCATTCTGTGGAAAGTTTAGGCAGTAAAGGGAGTATTCTGGGGAACTCTCAGATGAGAACAGTCTGAGGAGTGGTATTGAGGCGGGCAGTGACCACATCAGCCTCCGGCTTGGGAACTCTATTACTGAGGATGATTTGCTGATGTGTGAGGTGCACAGCAAAATCCTTGGGTGGGGTGTCTGGGACAGAAAGATGGGGACAGAAATTTCTAGCTCCCTACTTTTTTATTTTTTATTTATTTATTTTTTTTTTGAGACAGCCTTACTATGTGGCCCTAGATGTCCTGGAACTCACTGTGCCAGTCATACTGGCTTAAACCCACCTGTCTCTGTCTCCTGAGTGCTAGAATCAAGTCTGTACCATCACACCCAACAGCTCCCTATATTTTAAAATAAACAAACAATTAAGTAAACAAGTGAACAGGATGAGAGCATGATTAGGACAGAATGAGGCAGATCACAGCTGACGAGACTATCACTGGTAATGTCACCTAGAGGGTAATTTGGCAATATGTATTAAGACTAAAGCTACGCCCAACCTCAGAGCTAAGAATGCCCCTTCTGGGAATGTACTCAAGGAACTTATCAGGAAGCCACAACCCTTCACAAATAAAGATTCTCACCGCCATTCTAACATAACCTTTCAAGGTGCGTCTATGATAAGTTATTGTTCTGCAGTGGCTATCAGACTATTATGAAGAAATGATCTTAAAAGCAAAGTTTTATTTTTGTGGTGCTGGGAATTTGAACACAGAGCCTTGTTTGTGAACCTTAACACCTGCTACATACACCCCGTGCTCTGAGAATGCTTTATATTATGTTAAGTAATAATCAAGACAAAAGCACATAGTTGTGGAAAACCATTCCAAAGAACTTGGAACTAGGGTTAGAGAGATGGCTCAGGGATATCGAGCATTGGTGGCTCTTCAAGAGAATACAGGTTCAATTCCCAATACCTACACGGTGGTTCATAACTGTCTGTAACTCCAGTTTCAGGGGGTCTGACACGCTCTGCTACTTTCTGAGAGCACACACACACACACACATATACACAATTAGAGACAAATTAAATTAACAAATAATAAAAACTTGGGACAAAAATGTTAAACATGGGGGCTGGAGAGATGGCTCAGCGGTTAAGAGCACCATCTGCTCTTCCAGAGGACCCGGGTTCAATTCCCAGCACCCACATGGCAGCTAACAACTGTCTGTAGTTCCAGTTCCAGGCAAACACCAAGGCAAATAAATAAAGTTTAAAAAAAAATGTTAAAAAACATGACTGCCTCTGGGTAGGCTGGGTTATAAGAGATATGTTTGCTATTTATTTTCTATCATTTTACATGTGTTTCCTGTAGTTTTTGTAACCAGGGAGAAAATGGTTGAAGAGAAAAATGGCTTAAAAACCTCATAGAGGCGAGGTCAGGAGGCTGCTGAACTTGTGAGGGAGGGCCTGGAGCGGCTGGGCTGCCTCCCTGGGCTTGACTTAGTGGGAGGCAGGTGAGCACGAAGCTCCATGGCTGACTCTTCTCCCAGTGGCCACGGATGGCTGCACGCAATGTTGACTCACCCTGTGTACACACATTATTTCTCTTTAAAGTGTGTCAGGAATGTGAACCAACTTGCACTGAAAAATGGCAGAACTGTTCTCCCTCTGTACAAACTCATATGTCAGCTCAGAGAGGGCCAGAGGAATCTATTTGAGAAGCCCTTTACTGGTGTTTCCCCTGCCCCAATCCTCTGGATAAACAGGACACAACTACCAAGGAAACATTCTTCGATGACTGGCCAGGAATGTCTGCGCCCCTTACATATCGCTAGGTCACTAGCAGAACCTCTGTGGTCTGCCTGTGGGTCTGAGACCAGTCATCGCTACAGCCCCAGAGAGACAGCTTTCACTGACTCTACGCTGCTCTAGACAGGAGAGCTCTACCACCCAGGCACTTAGAAGCAGTGATCACTGTAGCTAGGTGGCAAAGGTGTTTTCTTGGATATGCTATGGAAGGCCAGGGTCCACCAGGCACAGTGTCACAGGTCCCATAGCAAGGCTCCAAGTACTCTGCTACACAGATTCAGGAATCTAGCAACTTCTCGGATGGAAAAACTTCACAGAACTGTATTCTCAGGACAGTAAGCACCGAAGCTGGCTTTCCTAGAACCAAAAGCCTTACTTCCCTGGTAAGACTTGTGATTAGATTCAGTTTGGGTCAGACTGGAGAGCTCCTACTAAGAACCCAGCCACAGTGCCCGAGAGGGAGTTCATTTCCTCTTTTGGCAGCAAGTGTCTGCCTCTGAACTAAACCCCTCGCTATCCCTGCTATCCCTGGGTTAGAAGGTGGATCTTTAGCTGGGCAGTGGGAGTGTGATCTCTGCCTCCATCACAAAGTTAATGGGAGGTGCTCAGCTGAGTACTCTAAGGTCAAACTCAGGGCCAAGAAGCCTTGTTTCCACACTTAAGAAAAATGTTTCAACAATCATCAGTATTGGGCTGGCAAGATGGCTCTGCAGGGAGATGAATGCCTGGGGCCCATGTTGTATACGGAGGGAACTGACCTCCATTAGTTATCCTGACCTTACACAAGCATGCTGTAGTATCTACCTCCCCACCACAAATGAAATGTTAAAGTCAGTGTTTATGACTTCCTCAGGTGCGGAACCAATATCCATAGGCACAGGGGGTTTGTCCTTTAGATGCTGGACCCTCTTCTCTGAGACCCCTCAATTCCTCGGGTGAGGCTTCCATGTCCTCAGCAGGCTGAGGTTGTCTGCAGGCCTGGGAGGGCAGTGGAGCAGCTGGCTCTCCAAACAGAGTGAAGCGGTTTGTTCCTGCAAGCTTGTAGCAATGTTTGTGAAAGAAGGAACCTGTCCTGCAGGAAAGGGAAGGTCCTGCGGACTGCTGAAGGTACTGTAGTGGACTGTTGGTTAGCTAACTGAAGTAGTTACCTAAATAGGAAATTGACTTTTAAAAAATGGTGTTTTCAGCTAGGTGTGGTGTACATGCCTTTGATCCCAGCAGACAGATCTCTATGAGTTCAAGGCCAATATGATCTACACAGTGACTTCCAGGACATCCAGGACTAGGTGGAGAGATCCTGTCTCAAAAACCAAACAAAGCTGGACTGTTGCTCAGGCTGGCCTTAGAATTCTTGGGCTTAAGTGATCCTCCTGCCTCAGCCTCTCACACACTTAGGACTACAAATCAGTATTATTTCTGACTATGGTGGTCAGCTTTAGCCCACCATTTGCCAATGGAATTTATCTTACTCTGAGTGGCAAAACAGAAGCAAACCTGGAGCTAGGGATGCCATTTAGCTGATAAAGTGTTTGCCCAGCATGCACGAAGCCCTGCATAAACAGAGCTTAGTGGTACGTGCCTGTAATCCTAGCATCTGGGATGTAGAGCAGGAGAATCAAGCACTCAAGGTCATCCTTGGCTACCTGAGGAATTTGAGACTTTGAGGCTGGTTAGGCCAAAACCCGATTTCAAAACAAACAAGCAGGCAGGTATCAAGGGAATGGAACCTAGGGTGGCAGAGGGCTTTGGAGGAAGGTCTGGCCTGGTCTGCTATTAAACAGCAAGTGCAGCACAGAAAGGCAGCTCCCTGCTTCTGAGTCTGCAAAGAGAAGCTTCCAGGGCCTGTGCAGAGACAGCCACAGGCAGTGCTGTTTGCAGAGGGGAGTTTCCTGGAGCTAGGGTGACTAGGGCAAAAAGCAGGGACCAAGTCGGTGAGAGGCCCCTGGAGCCAATGCTGCTCAGAACACCTCACATGCTTTTCCGTGACTTCACCTGGACTATAGTATCACAACAGTTTCCTCCACAGACAGCACCTGCTATTGACTCCACTTCACAGACTCAGCATGCTAAGGTTCAGGACCTTGAAAGGGTCCCGGCAACCATATGAGGTAGGCAGAAGTTGGCTCATTGGGAGATGGATGACTGACATGTACTTGCTTGGGCCCTTGTCTTACAGGGACTTCTCTGACAGCTTCACCTCTTGATCTTGTCACATATGGGTACGGAATGGGGCTCAGCATGGGATTTCTTGAATTGATCACATCAACTATGTCCCTGGCTCTTCCATACCTGAAACAGCCAGTACCTAGGAACTGTCATTTCCTGTCTTGACATGACATGTCAAAGCTTTCTGGCTGGTCACACTGACTCAGCTATCCAGGCATGGAAGTGTGTGTGTGTGTGGTGGTGGTGGTGGTGGTGGGGTTGTAGGAAAAGCTGAGAAGCTTCAGGAACACACAGGGTGAGCAGTGAAGCATAGAAACTGTAACAATGACAACAATACCCTGCTGCACCCTCAAAACTGTACCCTTCACAGAGTACTTTCCCAGGCCTGTATGCCCTGAGTTCTCACAGCAGCTGGGGATGGGGAGAGTCACCTCCTGTCTGGGGAAGCTCAGGGTGGGGCAGGGCTGGCTGAACACCTTTACTACCTTTAGTGTGCTCCACCCAGGCACCGCAGGGAGAGGGAGTTCTGACACTTGCAGGTTAGAGGCTGATGTAGAGGTGATTACAATACTAGTAGTAAGAGGCAGAAATGAGGAGGGATCATATGATTGAGGCCAGCCTGGGCTACAAAGTGAGGTCCTATATAAAAAGCCAAAACCAAAACCAAAACCCCTTGTGGGTAGGGAGGGAGAACCACTTTCAATCCCGCCCAGGTTCACTGCACACAAGCCAGCATCTCCTGAGATCTGGACAGAGCCTGGCAGGTTAGCCTACCACATAAATAAACTGGGTGTGGTGACACAAAGCTGTTCACTTGACAGGTAGAAGCAGGACCAGTAGAAGCCCAAGGTCATCCTTGACTATGTAGTCATTTTGAGACCCTTTCTTCAAAACAAACAAACAAACAAAAAACAAAACAACAACTAAAACACACACACACAAAACCAAAAAACCAAACCAAAACAACCCTAAAGCTGGAAAGTCCGGGCTATCCCACCATAGCCTGTCCTCCCCCTAACAGGACATGGCCTGAGACAGAAGCAAGGCAGGCATGGTTGTCTTGAAACAGACCTGGGTCCATGGCTGGCTTATTTACCAGCTGACATTCAGCGGGTCTCCCTTTGCTTCCTCCCCATTCTCCAGCTTCCAGCTCCCACAGCAGCATGCTCTGGACCGGTCTCCTTGGCTCCCTCCAGCCACAGTGCTGAGTCTTAACCCAGGTCTCAGGAACCTGAATTAATATTCTCTTTAGGTAAACTAGGGAACTCTCAGCCTTGTGCTTCTGTCTAGGTCTCAGATAGGAGGGTAGGGCACCTGAGATGTCTGTGTACTGACACAGGGTGACCCAAGGCTCCTGTCATCTCAGGCCTTCTTGCTTACATGGGAGACCTTGGTTAACCCCAGCTTTAACACTGCACATGCCTGTTGAGGGGGCCTTATAAAAACCTCACTTCATTAGTAAGTGTGAAAAATGCCCAATCCACTATGTAAACCTGGTTATGATTTCCCCTTGGCCCACTGGCCTCACTGTGTGCCAAGTCTGACATCTGCATGTGAAGAGATTCCTAGGCCAGAGCCTGGTCGGACCCCCACCCCACCCCAGCTGCTTCCCCCCACTTCTACTCCATGGAGGCCAATCAGGATGTTATTCATTTCCCTCTCTAAGAGGCCAGTTCAAAAAGGCCAGAAAAGTCCCCTCTTCCCCCTTCCTTGTTTAAAAAAATAAAAAAAAAATGCCAGTTCCTCCCATGAGGAGGAAGCAACATATTTTGTTTCGGCTACATCTAGGCAAAGATCAGATTTATAGTCAGCCCAGAAGGACTGTTAATGCATGTAGCTACCTAGCTATCATTTTATCTCTAGATCCGAGGTATGCCATGGTTTAGAGAACAGATTCATCCAGATGGAGAGGAGCATCAAGGCATCTCAGGAGAGGCCTGGAGGCCTCATGTTACTGGATCAGACACAGACCTTCCATCTATCCTTGAATTGGAGGGAACAGCTGGGCAAAGGAATTAACTTCTCCCTGTATTTTATTTGAGTTTTATGGTTCGAAAGCTACTAACATAGCTTCCTGCTACCCCTCAGCCCTCTGGGAAAAAGAATGTATAAGT
Organism: Sigmodon hispidus; assembly: GCA_004025045.1. Lineage (NCBI taxonomy): Eukaryota > Metazoa > Chordata > Mammalia > Rodentia > Cricetidae > Sigmodon > Sigmodon hispidus. The sequence goes on along the minus strand of PVIH01001267.1, from coordinate 107,510 downwards.
AGTGTCTTGTAGAAAGACCTACCTGATGGCTCAATGAACTTGAACCTCACCCCAGTGTTCCTTGGCCATTAATTCCTTCCAGGAAGCACTTTAGGAGGCCTGGTGGCACCGGCACTTGAATCCTCTGAAACCAGGAGGTCTCCCTGTTCTCAGGGTACAGAATGAGGGAAACAATCTACCCAGCCTTGCCTTTGGAGCCTGCTCGTCAGGCTTATGGCAGCTGTTTGGATCCTTTGAATCTGGCTGGAATTGCCTCTCTTCACTAGGGCACCTTCTTAGCACCTTCTTGCTTTTGAGGCCACTGTGTGTGGAGGCAGACGCTTTGGGGAGGTGAGCTGGTGATGAGGCCACAGACCTGCTGCTATACCGAGTCCTCGGTCAGGCCAGGGGTGAAAAGCTCAGTGCTAAGTCTACCTAGCTCTGCTGTGTCCTAGCATGGGACCTCATGCAGACAAGCCTCCCCTCCAGGGACTTTTGTTTTCTCTGCTGTGTAGAAGACCAATATTGCCAGTTATTCCTAAGTCTAAATAATGTTAAGATTCAAATGCAAGTATACACTGCAGAACCTTTGAGACAATTGTGTATCATCAGAATGTAACAGAAGCTGGGTAGCCTTCAGTTGGAACTTCTGACCCTCTACTCCAAACCCTCTAATATACAAGGAATACGCTCAGATGCTCCTTCCTGAGTTTTCTATTCAGTAGATCCTGTGTCCCTGATTTATTAAACTAAGTAAAATATGCCTTTCCACATCTTGGAAGAACAAGATTCTAATGTCAGTTGTTTGGAAAGGATTATTTATCCCAATGATTAAAAACATATAGCAGTAGTTGAAAATTTTGAAAAATTACATTTTCACACACCAGGGCACAGGTCTTCCAAACTATTTGTTTGTTTACCTGAGTTTATCTATTTTTACAGTGACACCTTGCTCTGCAGTCCAGAATGCTCTAGAACCCACTTTGTAGCCCAGATTGGCTACAAAGACCTTCCTGTCTTTGGCTACAAAGACCTTCCTGTATTTGCCTCTGGACTGCTAAGATTATAGACGTCAGTTAGCTCTCTGAACTCTCTCTCCACCTAGTAAAGACAAAGGCTTCATTTTCATATGAGTCCTGAGAGTATACACAAAAGGCATACATCATGAACTTCACCACTGGGGACACTGAGCACATTAGGTCTCAAACCCAAAATGGCCTTTGTCTTCATATGGCACTTGAGTACTTCTTCACTAGTTAGCAGTGCCTTGTTCTTGAAAGGCTGGATTATGCTCAGGTCTGCTATTCAAAAGACAGAGCAGGCAAGCAGACTGTCTACACCAGAGGGCAGTGAGGGGCACCAGCCTGAATGCTTTCACAGAGGTAGAGCTGGGCCAGGCATAAAGTACTGCACTCCTGAATATCTCCTGCAGGTCAGCAGCTTAGCATGTACACCTTCAGGTGTCTGAGGGACTGCCAAGACTAGTTCCATCAGATACAGTGGCTCAGGCCATGAGGATTCTCCAAAACCTAGAAGGGACCCAGCATTGCGAAGGTCAGGTGGTATCTGTGCAGGATGGAAAGCACGAGTGACCTTAGTGGTTGGCAGGAGCACGAAGGCTTTTATAAAATGACCTCAGGTCTAGACCTTTTCTAGACCTCCCTAAACTGAAAAGTCAAGCCAGGCATGGAGGTGTATGTCTGTAATCACAGCACTTGGAGGTAGAGGCAGAAGATTAGAACTACAAGGTGATCCTAAGGGACACAGTAAACTTGAGGCCATCCTAGGCTACACAGGAGTTTGTACAACAGAAACAAAAAAGACAGAAAAAAAATCTGAGGTTAGAAAAGCATCTAGAATTTAATAAATGCTTCATTGAGCTCCTTCCTCTCCGTCTCCTTGGGGTTTCCACAGTGGCCTGTGACACTTGTCTTTTTTCAGGTCTGTCCAGGGTACAGAGCTGGACGTGGAGACAGTATTCTCCACAGGCATTAAACAGAATTTTCTCACTGGCTTTTCAATTACACTAAAATGACCTATCAGTCAAAGTACTTGCTTCTCCAAAGGAATACAAATGCTCTGTGAATTACGTCACCTCTTCCCAAGGGATAATCTGCCAATTGGGAGAGAAGCTCAGAGCTTGAAACATCTGCAAGGGAGCAGCACTTCTCACCCTTGCCACTGGCCTTTGCTGGCCTTCTAAGTCAGTCTCCGACCTCAGTGAGGACCACGGCACCTACACCACTGTTACCGCCTCAAGCCCAGTCACTGGAGCAGAGGAAGCCTTAACTGAGAAAATGGCTCCATGAGACTGGGCTGCAGGCAACCTTGGAGGGCATTTTCATTAGTGATTGATGGGGGTGGGCCTAGCCCACTGTCATTGGGGCCTCTCCTGGGCAGGTGGTACAAGAAAGCAGGCTGCTGACCAAGTCACGGGGAAGAAGAAGTCACCTCCACAGCCGCTGCACTAGCTCCAACCGCCAGGTTCCTGCCCTGACCTCTTCAATGATCAACAGCGATACAGAACTGTAGTAAAATGATTCCGTTCCTCCCCAAGTTGCTTTGTTCATTGTTTTTACAGCTTAGCAAGAAAAAGTATTACTCTAACTAAGCATTCAGGCCTCAACGACAGTCTGATAAAAGCACAACCAAGCCATTTGCATTCTTCTTGTGTGTCTGCCTGGGATATGCCATCCAACCACGGCATTCTACTGCTGTTCCAGAGCGTGGGACTGCAATGGCGAAAGCACTATGAGAAATTTATCAGCTGGACCCCGCTTGCTCCCAACCTTTATTTAGTTTTCCACTCGTTTCTGGTCAGTTCCCTCCAGTATCCCCCTCTTCTCAAGCCCTATAAGCCTGTCACCACTCTCCCCTCATTCCTGGCAGATGACCTACTGACTAACTGCCTCTGGGATTTCTTTTCTAGTTCTTTCTTTTAAAGATTCAGAAGTCTGCTTCTTAAAAGCTACTTGGTGTAGCAGTGACAAACCCAGAACACAGCCCCCACAGAATCTCCCAGCAACCAACTGGGCCGTGGCAGAGTCACCTCTGCTGAGAAAAAAGAGATGGGGAAGGAGGCTGGGCACCAGAGGCTTCTCTGCCTGCCTCTTCTTCTTATTGAACATGTTCTGCAGAGGTTTGGGTTTTGCCCTTGTCACTTCTGTTCTGTGTCAAATAGCTGGCGCTGCGTGAGGCCAAGTGGCATCCTAAGATAGTGACAATAACGACAGCAGGCGAGCCCCCGCTCCAGGCAGAAAGTTTATAATCCAGTTTACCCTGTGTCTCCTCCGGGTAGAGCACAGATAGGGAGCCATGGCTTCGGTAAGGGGTGCAATAGTCAGAAAGTACACACCTGGGTAGCAAACAAGGGAATGGAGTGACAGCTCATCTTTGCCACGACCACTAACTTCCTTGGTGACATGGGTCCTGAAGCTGCTAGGCTCCTCTGCCTTACTCCTTCCCTTGTGGTAAGCCCCCAGACACTGAGCTTCCTTTCATCTTGGGGCCTTATAGACCCTCCCACTCTTTTGATCACAGGTAAACGACTTCTTCTGGGAGGTCATCTCTGACTTCCCCTGGGTTAGGTCAGGTGTGCATGTCAATACACAACACATTCTGTTGGTCCCGTTGGTTTACTGTCTCTTCTAGAACATCAAGCTCATGGGAGCAAAGTATCCCCAGACTTAACACCCACTGCTTTTAAAGTCTGGTTCTTCGTCTCAGAGAATGACAGTTTCTATATATCAACACAACTATCATATTGAAGTGCAGAGGGAAGGAAGTCTCAGTGAACACATAACTGAGCCCGGGAGGGTCCCAGAGACCCTCTACAGGTATTACATGCTCAGTTGCAGCTCTCAGCACAGGGGCTTAAAGTAAGAAGCAACTGGAAAGAGGCTGGGCTTCTGGGGCCATCAGAGGATGATCAGGGCAGGTGAACAAATGCAGAGAAGGCTTTCTGTGTCTGCTTCCGTATGAGCATAGTAGGTTTCCGTACTAGAGGATCTCCTTGCGAGGGTCCTCTAGACTTCACTGAAAAACTCATTTGGATTGGAGCTTTGGGCCAATCACCAGTTCCCTCTACCTGCTTCCCAGGCTTCCAGCTTAGGTCACCAGGATCATCTGCACACACATCTTTCAACTGTGCACCTGAGTCTGCATCCAGTCTTCAGCACCCAGGTATCTCAGAGTCCCAGACCCTGTGGAAGGAGAAGGGTGGGGTGGGGCAGCCTGGAGAGGTGTCCATGGAGGCTGAGCTGAACACAGACACTGACACAGATTTACTTCTCTTTCCAGGCAGAATGCCCAACTGGCACTGCTTTTACAGAATTAAGCCGCTTTTGACTGAGACAGAGGATAATCACAAGTTCCTGGAGGATAATGTCGAGAAGGGAATCTGTGTGGAGAGACGGCTGATCACTCAGAGCTAGGACAGGTCTAGTGTTCTTGTATCCACTCATTGGGCACAACTGCTGCATGCACTTGCACAGGCCAATGCTTGCTTATTCCTGGTGATCCCCCTGCCTCAGCTCTAACGTGCTGGGATTGTAGGCATGAAATAATTACTATTATTAACTATTACTAATAGTAGTCAACTAGTGAGCTTTTCTAATTTTTGCTTTGTTTTGTATTTTGAGACAGGGTGTGAACTTCCATATCCAAGGAGCTTTTCAAATATATGACCTAAACTATAATTGGCATTTCTTAGGTTTAATATTGGGGCTCTGGCACCCGGGTCTGTAAAAAGCTCAGTGAATGCTTCTCTCTGTTACCTGAAACCATGCCTAGATCTCACTCCTGTCAAATTTGGCATCTCTGCCAGGTTCATTAGTACACAGAGAACAGGGGCAATCCTGTGAAAGTCTATCAGAGGTCATCATGGCACCATATACAATTGGAGGTTCAATAGAAGGGCACATTCTGCTGTTCCAGACTGGCCCTGGCCACTGTGCCCAGAAAGAATCACAGAGGCCATCCTGGTCTACATAGTGAGTTCCAAGACAGCCAAGGCTTCATAGAGAGAGACCCAGTCTCAAATCAATCACTCAGACAAACAATAAATAATAACTTAAAAAAAAATGGTTGTCAGATCTACTTTGAAAGTGAAAAAAAAATCATCTTTGAAAGTGAGTTTATGGACTTTGCTGGCTGCCAAATTTAAGATATTCCAGGAACTTCAGGAATAGCCAGGTTGTTCAGAGATGACAGAGAATAAGCCAGATGACCACTACTTCTCTGAGTCTGTCTTGGAGACTCAAGATAGGATTAAAAAACAAACAAAACTAGATATCCCACTCTAGTCTTCCTATGTGGCAAAGGGAGACTTGAACTTCTGATCTTCCAGTTGATACCTTCCAAGCACAGATGCACCATCATCCCCCACATCTGGTTTACGAAGTGCTGGGGATGAAACCCAGGGCTTTGTAGCACAAAGCAAACAAGCACTCTACTAAGGGAACTCTATCCCCAGCCTTAAGACTCATTCCTTCTGTATTCCTACCTCAGTGCTAGGACGTCAAGTTCCGGCCTCACACATGCCTGGCAAGTGCTTTATCACTACACAGAATTCCTGGTCACCAACAATGTTGTTTGACTGTAACTTTGGGTCAGGGCACTTTTTAATCTATTGGGGTGACAAACTCCTGTCTCCTAAGGAAAAGCAGTTAGGATGTTTCAAACACTGGACTTGGAGTCAGAAGATCTGGATCCAATACCAAGTAGCTGAGTGTCACTGTGTGAATAACTGACCTGCCCAGGCCTCAGTGTCCAGAGAGGATCTTTGTTTCCCACTCCAAGGGCTGCTAAGACTCAAATAAGACAAAAGGTGCATGTAGACCCACTCTGTGCAAATCCTCAGAGGACACCACCTGCCTGCCAGTCCCAGGCCCTGTAGTGTGGCTCAAAGTTGTGACTGCTCACTGGTGAGGAGTGACTTTGACCCTCCTGTGTAAGATGCTGTGTCTCTTACCACTCCTTGCTAGAGCCCAGTCCTGGCTTGCCCACTCATTCTCCACATCCCTTTAAGGACTGAGGCCCTGCTTCCCTGCCCTCTTAATAGGGCTCCGATGCTAACTCATGCTGTCAGTCACACAGCAGGGCCTCTCAGTTCCCTCACCTCCCCACTCTGCCACGCCAGGCCTGGGATTGCAATCAGCAGTAACTCCGAGCACTGCCAGTTCTCAGACTCAGCCGCCACTGGCCACCACCTGCCTTTCTGGTTCTCTGCCCTTAGGATACTGATCCTAACCAGTCTCAGGCCTCACTACAGTCTCCGATCTGTGGATCCTGCCTGCTCCCATTCCATGTCCTTTCTTGTCACTACATTCGGCTGTTCCAACCTGAGGCTAGAGAAAGCACAGCCTGTCCAAATTCAACTCTCCACCAATTCAGACTCGCTGGTCACAGATGAAGGACCGACCTTATAGAGTGACCTTTGAGCTGCCTGCTCACCAGATTCCCAGCACCCACTCACTGTGTCTCCCGTGTCCTCAGGGCTCAATACCTTTCTCACTTTCAGCTGAGGACTTGGATTAGGATCCCACCAAGAAAAGGAAGCGATGAGGAGGGGAGGGGACGATTTGGAGCGTGCATCCGAGTACTGTGGCCCTTCCTTCCACCTCACTGACCTCTCTCTCCACTGATGCACTATGCCCTACCACTATGGGCTAGGCCATCAATGCACTAGCATTTTTTCCCCTTAAGAAAAAAAGAAAAGAGACTCTCTTGACCCCCATTTCTTTCCTCTGTGGCTACTGTCCTGTCTCTTCTGCCTTTATTGAAAACTCCTTCAAACAGGTCTGGCCTTCCTATTTACAAATTCTCTTCTTTCTCTCTTCGAATGCATTCGAAGCGGGTGTTTGCCTTCACTTCTCTAGTCCCACTCTTCCGAAGCTAATGGTTCCCATGTTAGGAAAACCCACTGTAGTTTCTCACCTGACTGGGTCTATTAGCAGGTCAGGTGGGCATGTAAGAGTAGACTCCACTTCCCAGCAGGCTCCCAGGATTGCACAGTTACCTGCCATCCCTCCCTTCTTCCTGGTCAATCAATCAATCGATCGATCGATCGATCGATCATCCCCGTCTGTTCCTTCAGTGTGGATCCCTTTATCATCTATCATCTGTCTCCTCTTGCTAACACCTGCTATTCTCGGGTGGTCTTCCATTCAAGTGCTAAAGATGACCGATCTGCTTTGCTTCTTTATCAGCCAAAACTGGGTATGAGCACAGGTACAGAGAAACCAATTTCTAAGTGTTGAGATTTCCAAGTTTCCATGGCAAGTTTTAGACTGGTCAAGAGAGTATTAGAAAGACAAGGGTAACAGCTACATGAACAGAGTATGATAATATACAGGCAGGCACACATGAACATACAAAGAAACCAAGTATTTTATAATAACTAAAAACATTATAAAAGAGAAAGGATTAGGATAACAAGGATCCTCTAGTACCGTCTCTCCCCATCACATCCTCACTTCTCCATGTGGTATGAGTCAGTGCCTGCTTCTTACTCACTGAACCCAAGCCTTTCCTTAGCTAGCTTGCTAGGGGATCTTAGAAATGGAGAACAGGTGGACACCAGGAGTGTAGCAGTAAGCCAGACCAAGGGCATGGGTAACTGGAGTCTCTGCTCAGGCCATGCACTATGGATGACCATCTCAGAGCAGCTGCACCAGGAGACAGACTCCAAAAGAACACAAGGAAATGAAACCAGTTTTTGCAATTTTCTGTTTTGAGATCAAAATGTTAGACTTTGGTTGAGAAATGGGGTGTGAAGAGGAATGTGAGCGCTCTGGAGGTGAGAGACAAGAGGTTTATTCTTTTTGCTAAGAGGCCCAGTCAGGCTTCCCATTTTGAAGACTGATAATAGCACATAACTTGTCAGTGCCACAGAGAAAAAATGTACCCTTCCTGGGGGAAAAAAAGCCATTAGTCAGGGTGAGGTGCTGAGCTCCCATACAGGCCCACTTTGCCAGGTCTATGGTGATCGTGGCCTCCCACTCCGGGAAGAGCCTTCTCCTTCAGCCTGGGTGGAGTCAGTTCTGCAAACCCCAACTCCACTCAGCCAACAATGCTAGAGAAACATCTGCTATCCCTAACCTTCTCCTTCTCCAAAGAAATGATTAAAAAGTTAAAGAAACACTTCCATATGGAAGACTCCAATCCCAACAGGTCACCACAAGATACTTCAAACACACTGAAACAGGAAAGCTAAAAAAAGCAGACAAGTTCATGGAACCCATACGATCTTTATATAAGATGAAGAAAAGCCCTGGGTAACTTTACACAGTTCAGAACACCATTTGGCAGTTAAGTATGTCCTTAATCTGCCCAATTTGCTTATTATAGTCAAGGTTTAGAAGATTGAGAGCAGTGGCCAAAAATGCTGCAATAACCTCCATTCCTAAAGTAAACTTACAAAGTGAATTAACTTGTTCAGCTGAAATACTTCAAAGTTGAATGTATTCCCGTCCCCCTCCCCAGCCTGCCTCTCTCAGAGACTGCCCTAGGAAAGACAGTCCTTTAAAACAGGGAGCCACTTGAGTGGACTGATGGGTATTCACCCAATGCTCACTGCCAGGGGCTTATTCCAGGACTAGTGGCACTACATCAAGGGTGATTCAGCCAAGCTTTGAGGGGCTTAGACATGGGGAAGACACCGTAATTCCTAGGTCAAACTAAAGACAGCGTAATTCCTAGGTCAAACTAAAGACACTGTAATTCCTAGGTCAAACTCAGACCAAACAGATGGGGGGCTATGTAGAGGGGGTGTACCCACAGAGCCAGACAGACCTGGTTAACCACATCTTAGTTCTGAAGTTTGTTTTTGTTTGTTGTTTGTTGTCTTTAAAAGCTGTATGGCATATGCAATGAGCACCATCCAAAAATACTGTGGACATTTCAAAGCCAAAGAAGAGAGAGTGAAAGGAAACAATGAAGAACTTTTAAGAAGAAAAAAAGACCACACTTCCCCCTAAATCCCACTGGTCTTTGGTTCAGTTGCCCTAGGAGTAATGTCGGTCTTCTTTGGAGAGGAACATAAAGAAAACGGTTTCACAGGGAGCCTGGCAAATCAAAGCGTGGGGAAGCCTGGCAGTGAGAGGCTAGGAGCATTGTGCTGCTCCTAGGGAAATCCTGGGGCAGTGGTAAGCTTCCCAGCCCGGAGGCTGCAGACTGACTTCTCTGGCTACCTCCCTTGGGCCTTAAATTGCTTCCTGAGGCGAGGACCCTGGCTAATGGTTTATTTACAACAGGAAGAAGCAATTACCTTGGAGAACACTGAGTCATATGCCCCACCATTAGCCAGGACATCGGCACTCTCTACCAATAACCCCCAAGATATATGAACCAGTAATGGCCTCACTTAAAGACTCGGCCATGGCTCCCCCCTCCTCCTACTCAGGTGAGGAATTTAAATAAAGCAAAAGAATGGCATCACAGCCAGCTTTGAGTGTGGCAGGCATGAATCTGTCTGCCATCTGCGAGGCCTTCTTTGTTGGACAACATGATTCCTGCTTGCAAAGAATGGCTAGGGATGCTAAAAATGAGCAATGGATGGAACAACACAAAGTACCGCATCCATAGGGCTGGGGTGATGTGCACTTTTGAAACCAGACTAAGACTACCTGTTAGAACAAACACCATGGATGTTAGCGGGATAGCTGGGCTGGGGGTGGACATAGGAGGGATAGCTTGTGGGAAGATGCACGGAGGAGGAGATGCATGGAAGACGGATGCCTGGAGTGCTGTGGGAGAAACTAGCCAACACGATGAGGAGAAAGCTTGAGAGCACGCAGGCTGTCCGCCCCAATATTCAACATACAGGACCTAAAGGCAGAAGAGGTGCAAAAAGCTTAATAGTATTTGTAGTTTAAATTAAAGTGTTCAAAGCCCCGTTATAGAGCAGGGTAATGTATGCAATGACATCTGGGGCTGTAATCAGCGAAGCGCTTTCAAGAGCTGCCAAAGCAAACAGCCAAATAACAAATCCACTTTACAGATCATCAATCCGGTCCTGGACTTGCCAAGGTAAATAGTAAAAGGCTGAAGTTTGCTTTGCAAACCGGGGAGCTGGGAGTTGAGCAGGGCCCTGATCCACAGCTGCACTACTGGGGCAGGGTCCCTGGAACTCCAGGCACAAAAGAAGGCCAATAAGTCCTGCAGCAGAGCTCCTTGGGACAGGAAGCCTGGGGTAGGCCTGGATAGCTATCAATCTAGCAGCTATCTGAAAGAGCCAGATGAGGTGGGCTCCCTCACCCAGTCCAGACTTAGGGCTTGGGCTGGCAGTTTGTGGACTTCAGAGAAGAGAACACAACCCAAGGCTGCCATTTCCTTGTTTGCTGCCAGGCTTTATAAAATAATTAAATCTCCTGGCCAGAAAGGTATGTTTCTGAGAAGCTGGCCAGTGTCCAGAGGAGAAGATACAAGCTGGAAGATGGCTGCTCCAAATGCCCTGGGATTGACATCCTGGCTGCTTCTGAGTCTAGGCCTTCCCAAAAGGAGTCATGGCTAAGAGACATAATAATGAGGTCACTGTGAGATCTTACAAACTTGAAGAAGGTAACAGATGCTTTGGTTAGAAGCAGCCGCCAAACCTCAGCATTTTGGGGTGAGGCGGGGAGAAGAGGTTGTTCTGAGAACATCAGTGCCCTGGTAAAAGGCAGGTGTGAGCCAGCTGGAAGAGTAGGACTCTGTGTGTTAGGTCAAAGGGCAATGTCCCCTCAGGTCCTGAGAAGACACGCGTGCTTTAAGGCAAGCATGGCCACAGAGTGGGACTCCCTAAAATGCAGTTTGCCTGTGTCCAGTACAGAGAATCGGGAATAGTAGAAGATGCTGCAGGGCTGATGGAGAGGAACTCTGCCTTGTTCTAGGTGCCCCAGGGTAGTAACTGAGCATGAGCTTTTGGGCTGGGAGCAGCCTCAGGCTGTGACTGAGTCAGGCATCTGTTGGGTATAATAGCTATTATAATGAGCTGTTTTGGTGGCATTTAGTCTTTTTTTTTTTTTAAAAAAAAAATAATATACTTTATTTTATTTGCATTGGTGCTTTGCCTGCATCTATGTCTATGTGGGGGTGTCAGGTCTTGGAATTACAGACAGTTGTGAAGTTTCCACATGGGTGGTGATGGGAATTGAACCTGGGTTCTCCAGAAGAGTAGTCAATGCTCTTAACCATCTCTCCACCCATAGTCTTTTTTTTTAAAAATAAATACATATATGTAAAACATTTTTTGTGTGTGGCTCTTTTGCCCTCTTTTGCCCTATTATGTGTTAGGCTCACTGACTGAATTTGTTCTTATCCTTATATTTTAACTATGCAAGGTTTATATCATCCTATTTTATAAGTACAGAAATGAGGCTCACAGAAGTTTTGTGATTTGATCCATGCTGTCCAGCTCAACACTATCTCCTCCATGATTTCATTTGAAGTCTGAAGAATGAAATATTGATCCTCACCTCCACTCTCTATCACAGGCTTTCCAGGGAGAGAGTGTTGACATAGCAGGGATGCCTCTGTTGCTGTTCCTACTGTACTGAGCCTCTGTTTACACATCTGCCTTCCTTGCTAGACCATGGACATCTGCAGATTATGTCTGATTACCTCTCCGATTCTCTGAGGCTTCTATTGGGGGTTCACCAAAATGTATGTCGGAGGAATATGAATGAACGCACGCTGGCTCATCTCTCCAGCAGAGAACAAAAGACCAGAGAGGGCCAAGAATTTGCTAACCCTTTATAGCTGGTAGAGTGGTGGGAGGCTGGGCTCCTGGGCTCAGGGAGGCAATGAGAGCCCCAAGAACACTGAGATAGGCTTATGCTGCCAGGGTTAGTGTGGCAGGATGTGCAGGGAGGGGTAGAGCTAGTGCTGACAATGGGGCAGGACCCACCTGCCGTAAAAATGTCTCCACTTTGCCCTTGGTCTGGCCTGAGGTCATAGAAGCTTCATCCCAGGGAGAGAAAGTGCCTCATTAAGACCGTAGTGGATATAATCCTAGGACCTGGCAGGCTGAGGCAGGAGAACTGCCACAATTCTGAGGCTAACGTGGACTGAAGTCTGGGATACAGACCCTGGGATACAGTTAGACCCTGTCTCTGTAGGTGGAGATCAGCCATGAACACAAAGGCCTCCCTCACAACTCCTTCCAATGTTACCATAGGAGGTGACATGTCCTCTGCTCCTCACAAACATGAGGACAAGCAGACATTCCCAAGAGGAGGAAGCTCAATGCAGCACATGAAAGGAGAGTGTGACACTTAGGGTCTGAGCAGGAAGTTCTTGGTCTGAGACTCACCAGATCTGAGAGTTGGGGAGGCCTTAGCCCCACTGTCCTCCTTCCTAGAGCGCTTCCCAGGCAGGATCTGTTCAAACAACACTCTCATGCCCACAAAGCATCAAAGAGAGGCCACCAGGGTGTTTCTCCACAGAGCCTTTTGGCAACAGAAGGGCAAGAGGCAGATTTCCCCTTCAGAGAGTGGCCAGAGGCTTGGCTCAAGCAACAGTGGGGCTGGGTGGCTACTCTGACTCCACACTTGTCTGAGGCAGCCTCGACTTGCTCATGGGAGGTCAGGGCCCACATGCCAAGCCAGACGTACATGTGGAAATGATTAGGCCAAACATGCAAACAGGCAGACAGGCACAGGATGAGACATGGAAAAGGTTGGTTTGGGACAGACCAAAAAAGCACACCACCCAAACCCTCGTGCTCAATTATAGGCAGACAATGCTTCTGTCAGCCCTGGTGAGAGGATGAGGGTGTGGAAGGGCCCCATATATATTAAGTCAAGCCAACAAGTACAACTTGCATACCTGCCACATGGCCATGTATCCACAGAGGGAAGCCCACAGCAGCCTGAAATGATGCTAAAACATGCTTTTTGATCACTGGCTTTCTTCGTGGGAATTTCTCTTACCCTCATCTCTAGATCAAGATATAAGAAGTACTGTTATCATTTCAGCTCTTCCCTTGATGTGACAGTTGTGTCTAGGCAGTGTAGGCATAGACCAGGTGACCTTCTCTGCCCAGGTGGGCAGCCGGAGGTCTCTGGAATAAAGGGTGGGGGCTTCTGGCTAGTCCCAACCTTCCCCATCCTCCCAAGGGAACTCCAGAAGCACCAGTCTCCAAACCTTGCAGATGCTGTAACTGAGACATCCTGGATGAAATAGACCAGTCCTGTCTCCATTTCACCCAGGACTCATGAAAGTGCATCTCCTAGGCCAAAGGGCACCTTTAGAAATCTCCCCAAGAGACCATCTCTTACTCCTCATCCCCAGTCTCCATCACTCAAACCTAAGACCATTCTATGAGTTCTCCCACCATGTCCTGCCTTGACATTCAGCACCCGCAGTACGTTTACAACAGGAGCCGAATGTCTGCCGTGTGCGGGGCTCTGCCCACTCCCAGGACTTTTAACCAAGAGGCGTCCATGGGAACTGGCAGAATCATCTCTCCATGATTATAGGGTATCAAAGCTGTCAGAGAACAAACATCACCATCCAGAGGTGGAGAGAGTATGTATAGTTTTCTCCAGATCAGGCTATGAGCAGAGTGTAATGCTGATATTAGCACCAAGTTTTTTCCCTATGTGCTCCTTGGCATGTGTTACTGGGGAACCTGGGAAAGTTGGGGGCCTTCTTTAGGATGAGGCTATGGAGGCCTGTGGGGAAAGGAATGCTGATTTGGCTTCATTATCTCCTGAATAGCTGATTGGCCACAGATCCCATGGGGCCTCCTTATCACACTTCTAAAACATGACAGACTTGTAATACATTATTGGTAAATGTCTCCTTGACTCTGTAGTCTGTAGTCTCATTACCTTTTCCTATAGGCTTTTTTTTTTAAAAAAGATTTATTTATTATGTATACAGTATACAGAAGAGGGCACCAGATATTATTATAGATGGTTGTGAGCCACCATGTGGTTGCTGGGAATTGAACTCTGGAAGAACAGTCAGTGCTCTTAACCTCTGAGCCATCTCTCCAGCCCCCCACCCTTTAAGACAGGGTTTCCCCATGTCACCCAATTCTCCTGAGTGCTAAATTAAACATTTTTAAAAATTTCTTTCCCTGACAAAACCTTACCCCCAGGAAATATCAGCCCAAAAAACTCTGCTATGCTGAAGACCCCTAGAGCCAACTGTGGCGTCACCATTTCATCTCCACTGATAACTGCCAGAGAACGAAGAGGACCACCCTTAATACTTCCCCCTAGCCATCTTAATACTTCCTTCCCCGAGGCCATCTTCTCCCAATCTCCCCCCCACACACCTCCTTTTAATGTCTTCATGTCGAACCATTTCTATCCACTTGGGGACACTGGTCTAATCCTCCCCACCGTCTTTCTTACCAGACATCTACAGCAGTCCTCTGCCAAGCGGTCACTGGACCAGCGACACCACCTCAGAGGAGAGCATGCTTCTACTCATTCCTACGTTAGGCTTACAAATTTGGGGGCCTAGGCAGAAAGACTGTTGAAGGTTTGAGGCCAGCTTGGGTTACATAGAGAGTTCAAGGCTAACCTGGGTAACCATGTGAGACTCTATCTCAAAACCAATCAAAGCAGTAAGATCCAGGAGAGCAGGCAGCCCCCACTGTCCAGCTCCAACCAGAAAGACACTTCTGCACCATTTTAGTTCTGCTTCTTCCTCATGCTGACCTCTCAGCTTACATATCAACTCCTCAGGGAAAGGGAAACTCCCTGAACATGTCTTGCAGACTACATGGAAACTTTTTCTTTGCAGTACTTCACACAGTTTGTAATTATGTTTGTTTTTAAACTCACATGAATGGTGCTTTCCCCACTCCTCAGCCACACACCCCGCATTCTCCACTGTGTCTGAGAGAGTACAGTCATATCACAAGCAGGACCAAGCAGACACCTGATGGATGCCAAACTTCTGGACGGAGACTGTTCACTAAGGCATGCCACCAACACACTTCCAGACACTGGTAGCTTCTGGTAAGAGAGGCGTTCATGGCAACCGGGTCCAAGTGACAGTCTCTAGGGCCCACCCCATTTTGTTTATCCTGTTGGAGAAGAATTGAAGACAATCTTCAAAGACCTCTGCTAAGGAGGTTGTCTTCATGGAACATGTCCATCATTATGGTCAAGCTGGTACTTCTGGAATTTATCCAGTCATCCTCTGAAAAAGAAGTCCTTGTCACTTTATGAGTCCCTTGCTTGGGCCATCTATCAAGGCTCCCTGCAGTCACCGCTGTGCTGCTTAGTGCTCAAATTTGTCCAATTAGATACAGCCCCATGGGGGTAGAATTCAGTGAAAAATGTGCCTGCCACTGACCAAGAAGGAAGTGGTGTGGAAAGCCTGCAGGGAGGGCCAGGAAGGTCTGCTGAGAATGAATGGCTTGGGGCAGTGCCCTCTCAGACAGACTGCCCTGAGCGTGTGTGGGATGAGGTGGAACATGAAAATCAGCCCCTACAGATATAGAAGGCTCATGATTGGCAATGTCTTTATGAACTACAGAAACCCTCTCTAAATGTGACAGTGATACAGCTTGTGGCTAGTGTGAATCATAGAGACTGTCATGATGTCAGAAGTGACCAATGGAAACGCAGCTGGGAACCAAGGGGAGGGAAAAGTTGGATACACTGGAGGTAGATTCATTTAGGCTTTGCTCTATATCTCAGGCTGGTCATGAACTTGATATGCAGCTCTAGCTGGCCTTACAGTTGTGGTGACTCTCCTGCCTCAGTCTCTTTAAGGGCTGAGATTAGGTGTGCACCACCAAGCCTGGCTAAGGAGTTTAAGATAAGAAATTTTAGTATCTCTAACAAAAACTGCTCTTAGCGATAACTCCCTTTTGGGTGTGTGTGTGGGGGGGGTATCATGTATTTCAAGCTGTCTTAGAATTCACTATGTAGTGGAAAAAGACCTTGAACTTCAGAGTCTCCTGCTTCTGCTCAGATTACAGGTGCACATTCCTTCAGCTTGTGTTAGCGCAGTGTTAGAGGTCAAACCCTGGAATTCATGATTCTACCCTTTGTGATTTTTTTAAAATGTTCTGTTTCTCCTCAAGAATCTCAACTTTGAACATCTTAGAACATCAGACTTTTGAACCCAGGGAAAGTGTAGAAAGCCCTAATTTCACAAATGAGGCAAATAAGATGAGGAGGAGGCCATGGTTTTATGGAGGTCACAAAGCCAGTCAGTACTGGGGCTGGACTTCAAGCCTGATTCTTGCTTTACCATTCTTGCTTTAAAGGCTGACTTCCATTGGGAGATATTTCATGTAGGTTTTGATTGAACAGTTTCACTCTGTAGCCCAGGCTGGCTTTGCACTCATGGAACTCCTCCCGTCTCAGGCTCCCAAGTACTGTTATTACAGGCACGAATCACTCTGCCTTTCTTTCTCTCTGTTTCTCTCTCTGAATAAGACAGAGTTTCTCTGTCTAGCCCAGTCTGTCCTGGAAATTGCTCTGTCTACCAAGATGGCCTCCAAATTACAGAGATCTGCCTGCCTCTGTCTCCTGAGTGTTGGAATTAGCATTCACTTTTATTTTTAAAAACTAATTATTTGTTTTATTTTATGTTTTGAGTGTTTTGACTGAACCTATACATGCTCACCATGTGGGTGTCTGGTACCTCTGGAGGTCAGAAGGGGGCATCAGATGTCCTGGAGCTGGAGTAACGGACTCCTGTGAACTGCCATGAAACATTGGGATTTAAAATGTACTAACTATTGTGGCCAGCCCCTCACTTTGATTTTACAGTGGGAGATAGACTAGAGGGGAAATAATCAGGGATTGAGAGCTAATTCTCTGTTCTGATTTTCTCTGTGATCAGTTCACAGGTCAGCTGTGGGCTTCTGTTTTGCTGATGTGTATGGTGGAGGAGGCTGGGTCCTTAATTCCATTTATCCACTGCTCTCAGCATTATGAAGTATTTAGCCTGTGTCCACCATTCGGATCAATACAGGGTACTTAGCTATGCCCACTATTGTAGACAGAAGTTTTTCTCTGTCCTACTTGGCCCTGTAGCAACTTGTAAAGTAATCACTTAGGAGCTTATTGTTAATTTCAAAATATTCTTCTGGGGTCTTTGATGGAGTTGAAGACTAGACAGTTATAATCATAGTTTTACTTAGTTATGACAAAAGGTAAATTAGATGTAAAACTTTAGACTCACAAAAATAGGATGGATGATACAGTATCTAATTTTGACAAATGCAATAGAGTAGATATTGTAACTGTAATTCTTGCTTGATAACTGTTTCAGTGTATTCAATTTTACTATGTTAAAGTTAAAGCCTTCCTTTTTTACTGGACAGAAAAGGTTAAGTACTGTGGGATGGTCTTTCTGTACACTGTGAATATGTGCTGCTACCATTGGTTAATAAAGAAGATGTTTTTGACTATGGCAAGGCAGGATATAGCCAGGCGGGAAATCCAAGAGAGACACAGAGAAGAAGAAAGATGGAGTCAGGGCGGCCCGATCCAGCCACCCAGAAACAAGATGTGACTGTGCTGTTAAGCCACGTGGCAATACATAAATTAATAAAAACAGGTTAATTTAAGGTGAAGGGCTAGCTACTAACAGCCTGAGCCATAGACCAAACAGTTTGTAATTAATATTAAGCCTCTAAATGATTATTTTATAAGTTGATGCAGAGTTAGGTGGGACAGAGAAAAACTTCCTTCTACATGCCTCTCTGATTATTACAGAATACTTAGCCTATGCCCAGAACTGGGACAGGGAAAAGCAGGCATGTCTGGGCCCTCTGAAGAAGTTCTCAGCCTGGTGAAGGGTACCCACAGTGGCCTATGTGCTGAGTACTCTGGTAGAGGCTCATACGAGCACCCTGGGAAGAAATGGAGGAGGCAGCCTCCGCTTGCAGACACTGAGGGGCTTGTCTCTCCCTCCTCAGCCTTTCACAGTGAACCACCACGTTCTTCCAGGAAGAACATAAAAATACAGGGGAAAGGTGTCCGGGAAAGTCAAGAAACACACCTAGAAGCCA
This sequence comes from Sigmodon hispidus, assembly GCA_004025045.1. Classification (NCBI taxonomy): domain Eukaryota; kingdom Metazoa; phylum Chordata; class Mammalia; order Rodentia; family Cricetidae; genus Sigmodon; species Sigmodon hispidus. Next base: position 89,557 of record PVIH01001267.1, on the reverse strand, counting down.
CAAGGACGAGGGAGGAGCAGCTTAATGGCCAGCCTGCTTATGAATGGGGAGGAGACTACAGTTAGCCTGAAGGGCCATTCGCTGACTCAGCACCAAGGATGACAGAAAAGTAGCTGGCTGTTAAGGAAACACAAACCCACTTCTAGACTGAGAAGTCACATAGAGGAAAGAGCTGGGGGTGGGGGTTAGGCCACCAATTCCCTCTCCACACTCATCAGCCCTGTACATCGGTAAGATGGTAACTGAGAATATCTAAGATGCTTATCAAAGCACTTGGACATTATCAACTGACTTTTATTCCAAACCAATCTTCCCTTGCCCCAGTACTCAGTGGAGAAAAGATCAGGGTCACTCCTGCAACAGGGTAGCTTTCTGGGTAGAGTCAGATCCTCTACCAGAAACCAGGGCTAGGTCCCTCATGGCTCTTTATCTTTTCTTTCTTTCTTTTTTAAACATTTATTTATTTATTATGCATACAGTTTTCTGCCTGCATGTATGGTTGCAGGAAAAGGGTACCAGATCTCATTATAGATGGTTGTGAGTCATCATGTGGTTGCTTGGAACTGAACTCAGGACCTCTGGAAGAGCAACCAGTGCTCTTTACCTCTGAGCCAGGCTCTACATCTTTTCATGGTGAAGCCCAAGCCTGCATAGTGAACTGGTGAGATTTAGGAGAAAAAAAAAATCATTAGAATGGGTTATAAATGAATCCTTCCCCCAGGGAAGTTTGGGCTCTAGACAAAAGTCTTCTCATCTTTAAAAGACTCCCCTTTGTGAAATGAACAATCTGGCCTGTGGTCATCAGCTGTCTGAAAGGCTGCTGGGTCACAGTGAATCTCCCCCTGTGATGCTAAGTCCATGTGACCATTATCTACCCCCCTCCCCAGCAGCTCAATCAAATTAACTGTGGCACTTTCAAAAGCATCAAAATAGCCACAAATCTTCTGAAAAAGAAGTAAGGTGCCTTGTTTTCAAGAAAAGATTAGAAGTCTTCACCCTGAGATTGGTAAACAGACAGATATTCATTCTGTGACAACCTCTACCCCTGCTTTCTTCCATGATGGCCCCTTTTTAAAAAGGGGTTTAAAAATATCAGCATATCGGTCACTTCTGGCCAAATTTATTTCCAGCTTTGGGTAACTAAGTGGGTGTTCTTTATGGTCAAGGACAAAAAACCAAGAGGCTGGAAAAGCCTCATTAAAAACCCACAACCCAACTCATTTGTTTGAAGTGAAGTGAAGGCAGAGAAGGAAGGAGAGGGAAGAAGAGTGGGAGGGAGGCTGAGCTGTGTTCTTGGCCGAGCCTCAGTTCTGAAGAACTGTCACAGCCAACAGTGGCCAAGTAACAATCTCCCTCTAAGATGGTGGAGACTTGGCCGGATGGGTGGGGACCACAATCAGCAACACATCTCCTCACAGGAAGAGGACACAAAGGAATTCTCTCGGATCCCAAGAACTGCTCAGTTTGGCAGCTTGTCTGAAACAGCCTCAGGCTGAGGGAGTAGCCCAATGCTGGAGCCCTGGCCTAGAGTGTGAGAAGCCTTGGGTTAGGGACTTGGGGGGAGGAGTCTAAAATAGAAGCCTAGAGCCTAGAGCCACACACAGAAGTGGGTCTGCAAACTTCACCAGTCAGCAAACTGCCTCCACACAAGAACTCATTCTTGCTTCAAAATAACAATCTGAAGTAACTAGTGGTGATTGGTGTTGCTACCTACACTGCATCTCTGATGAAAGTAAGCTAAAGCTGCACCAAATAACTGGCCCAAGGTCAGATTCTGAAGTACTGGACTCCAGGCCTCCAGGGTTTTTCCAAAGCTTTTCTCTCTTGTCTCACAGCTAAAGATGGCCCAGCGTGGAAAGACTGTAATCTCAGAGTCCAAGGCAGTCACCATATTTGTCACTCAGCCTCCTAGGTCTTGCTCAAGTGTGAAGAATTCCTGATGACAGGGACCAAATATCAACCTGAGTGACAGTCAACAGAGCCATGGTCCCTGAAGGCAAAGGAATAAGGACACAAAGAGCCCAGTGGCATGCAGGACTATGCAGACAGCCTTGAGAAGGAAAGCATTTCCTGATCACAGTCCCTGACCTCCCTTAACCAGTGCTCTCTTCTCTGTGGCTCTCAGCCACTCACTAGGCCTGCTTTTGCTCACCCATTTCCTTCTGGTTCAGCTCCACAACCAAGCCCCAAATACAGGTCAGGAGTTTCCAGCAAGAAGCCGGAGGAAGGGGGATGAGGAAGAACTGAGGTGGGGTGCATACAGCTCCATGACATACACAATTTAAAATAATAAAAATACATCCTTTTTTTTTTTCTTTTTAAATGAAGAGGGTTTGGCAAGATGGCTCAGTGGGTAAAGGGCACCTGCCACCAAGCCTAGAGACCGGAGTTCTGGGACCCATACGGTCCCACTCTGACCTCCGCACACCCACAAATATACACATGCACCCAAATAAATAGGTGTAAGTTTTAAAAACAGAAAAGGGAATTAAGAGATATGCCTTTAATTATGCTTGTAAGAATCATCAGGAGACTAAAAGGTGCCAGGTTAAGGATTGAGAGGACATAAGTTCTAGTCTCAGCTTTACTATTTACCAGTTGTATGATATTAAAAAAAAAAAAATCTTAAATCCTCTAGAGCTCTGACAAATAGCTACAACCTCTGCCTAAATCATAGCATGCATTAGGATCATCTGAACTAATGTATGTGAGAGCCGTGTGTGAAGGCTGAACCATTTAAACATGTGATATATGGTTATTATGGCTGAAGAGCTGATTACACATGTTTCAGGCAGATTGAGGAAACCCTCTTTGCCAATTAAGAAAACATAAGAAACATCCAAAACAAATACTCAAAAAAGTCTAATTGCACCCTCTGGGTCTTCTCATTAAAGTCAGTAAATGTTTTGTGACTTAAGAAAACTGAAGAGAAACGGGCTGGAAAAATTTATCACTAAATATATTCTTTCACCAAAACTCCCCACTAGGAGCCTGGGGGCTGAGTGGGGGAACCCAAGTCTTTCTGGTTCGTAATGCAGCTTTCTAGGAACAGTCTGTCTGATGAAAAAAGATGCGGCTTGGCAGTGAAAGACACATGTTCAAAACCCGCTAAAAAGTTTGTATAATAAATGCACAGAAACAAGAAACCCTGACTGTTCTCTGAGAAACTGAGAGGTTCTACACAGAAAAGGAACTTTAAAACTGCCCGCAGAGAGTCCTCCAATCTCTCCTTCTAGGTCATCACAGCTACTGAGTCTGACCAAAGCCCAAATACAGTATTGTATACTAGGGAGGAAAAGAAATTACTTTAGTCAATGTCAAAATGACAAAGCATCAAAAGAAAAGAAAAATCTCTTAAACAGACTTAGATGGCTTGGCAAATTTTGGATTTTAATTTTCTGATATAGTGTAATGACAAAAAACTACTTCAGCATATCAAGCAAATTTATAAGGATATGATCAATATACTTGACATATTATTTAATTACAATCTTTAGGGACAGAGACAGTATGAAACCCTAGCATCAACATTCTGACAGTAGAATAAGTAGATATAATTAGTCTTCTTACTAATCCCAGGAGAATTCTAAGTAATCAAGCCAGACCTTAGACGTGAGTCCCAAGGTTAGTGATGTAAGGGTGTCACAGCACCAATGCCAGGCCCAGTGAGAGGAACAAGATGTTGAGGATTTTAAGTTTAAATGTTCAAAAGGTCCTTATTTCCACTACTGTCTCTCCAAAGCCTCCCACAGCCCAGGATGACCTTGATCTAGCTTTTAATCAGATAATCTTGTAGTTCTGATTCTTCCCCCTCTGCCACCCAAGTGCTGGCATTACAGTCCAGTGCCAACACAGTTTATACACACTAAGGAACACGCCCCCAGCTCTGTGCATGCTAGACTAGCACTCTACCAACTGTGTTACATTCTCAGCCCCAGGAATGAATTCTCTATGCTTTACTCTTACCAGATCCTGTCAAGCTACTGGGGCTTAGGGAGACATTGGAGTTGAGACTAAATGTATAGTCTCTCAATCACAGGATCACAGACTTTATATGGCAAAGCTTCAGAGTTCTTCAAGTGCTTACATAGCCCTTCACAGTGCAGGGCAGTGAGGATCAGGAGAGCAAGGACATGAGCGTGGTCACATGGTTTCCTGGTGTGAGCAGGTCAAGCCCAGGCTTCAGGATACTTGGTAAAGAGCTCTTTCTATGCTGAGGTGGTCATTTAGGACACAGTCAACATAGCTGTGGCTATTATCATGCCAACAGCAAGAAATGAACTCTCTAGCATGGGCCAAGAGGAATGATGGTTAACATTTAACATCATGGAAACAACTTCAAAGAAGCTCCAGCTGGACTCTAATAATGGGGACAAAAATGCTGAGACTAGCAGAAAGCTGCAGGTGGACAGCTCTGGCTGTAAATAGCAGGGGTAGTCAGAAGCCCAAACTGGTCCTTACCACAGAGGCAGGGGACAGGAATCGGCCTGAAGCCCGTCTGTGGTTCAATGTGCTCTTAAGTTGTGTATCCCTTAAATGCTACAGGACACTGCTGATGCCTCTAATGAATGTCAACCACACATCTAGGGAGAGTGTGACTTCAGAGGATAATAGGTCAGGGAGACTGTGCTGCCTGGGTGGGCTTCTAGGAAGGCCAAGGATGACAAGAAGACATGGATCAGAGGCCTTTCTATTAAAAGCCTGGTGCTGAAATACACTAATAAATCAAATAGGGGGGGATGGAGAGAGGACATGGGACAGGAAAATTGAATATAATAAAATATACAGCTGCCCCATGTCTGCAGGGTATTGGTTTCAGGCCCTACTTTCGATACCAAAATCAGTGATGTGTAAGACCCTTATATAACATGGTATAGGATTTGCAGGTAATCTATGCATACTCATGGGTATACTCACACATCTATGGCCTCTAATATCAAATACAATGTCAATGGTATGTAAATAGTTGTTAAATTGTATCGCTTAGGGAAATTTTCCTGAATACTTTCATCCATCATCCATTCATCTACCCATCCAGGTCTCTTTATGTACCCTGGCTGCCCTAGAACTCCCTATGTAGACCAAGACATTTATTTTTTGTGCAGGATCATACACTGGATCCCAGGCTACCCTTGAACTCAGAAAAATCCTCTTGCTTCAGTCTCCCAAGTGCTGTATCACAGGCACGTCCTGGCATGCCCAGTTTTTAATAAATTAGATTCAGAGATAAGACAGTAGTCTTTAGACACTTAGAATTTTCCAAGGTATGGTGGTACATATATCTGTAATGTTAGCATTCAGGAGGTTGAGACAGGAGAATTGCTGAAAGCTTGAAGCTAGGCTGCTCTACATAGCTCTGTATCTGTCAAAACCAAGTAAGTGAAGTGTGTCATTCTAAAGCTCCGGAAGGCTTGAGCACTGCCTCATCTGCATGGATGCCGAGACTCCGTCTTACACCAAGAAAAAGGAACATGGAATTTTTAAAACACAGAGCAGTAAATACAAGTTTTATACATGCTATACCCACCTGAGAACTGTAGAAAGGGTTCCCAAACTATACAAGTGTTACTAGAGCCTTATGTGGGAAAGGGAATCTGGATTATGTGATAGTAGTTTCACAAAAAGACAAGCAGGAGCTGGAGCTGGCTTCTTGCACAAATCGACTGAACACATGAGAAATTCCTTACGGGGAAAACAGCGAAACATAATTTAAGTTGAAACTGTTAATGTAATAATCTTAAATGGCAGAACTGTTGTACATTACTAGAGGAGCCTAGACCAGTGCGAAGCCTTGCATGCCAGTCTGAGCAGATGGATGCCTAAGGGGAGAAGGGGCCTGAAGCATCCAGCTGTTGCTGGGTGAATACGCCAGCTCTCCTCTCCTCCTCCTCTCTCTGCTTTCCTCGTAGAAACAAATGACACACAGCTCTGAAAGCAGCCTTACGATCATGCCTTCTGCTGCTCTCAGAATGATAGCTGAGACCCTTCTTCAAAGTGTACCTCCCACCAGGGCAAGCAGCTGTGGAGCTCTAGAGAAGACATTACTGTAGGCAGCAGAGAGGGCAAATTAAAAGGAAAACCTCTAGCCCTGAAGTGTTCAGAAAAGGAGAGACACAGCAGGGTAAACCATGGCGGTAGGTGAGAGGTTCCATGGGACCCTGTGTGCCTAAGTGATGCTACTTAGTGATTCATGAAGGAGACGCAGGTGGCATTTGGCGATGGAAGAGAAGATGAGGTAGGTCCAGGACATGACAAGGGACATCCTAAGAACTGATATGAGCAAAGACATGGGGCACCAAGAAGCTTGCAGAGAGACAATAAGCTTCATGGCGGACGGCTTGGGACAGAAGCTGTGGAGTTCTTAAGGTTGGGGTGGAGGTTACTCAGGATTCCAGAAGTTGGGGAGCCTGGAATGCAGCTTTGTCATTAGTGGGTGGCACTGGGCCACCTCTCCTGTGGGCTGCTTTGCTCTCTGGGAAGCCCACTGATTGGGGTGAGAGCAGAGGCTGCATGGCTGGGCCTGTGAACAGGGAGTGTCTGCTGAGCAGGGGCAGGAGTGCAGAAAGGCTCCCTCGGAATGCTTGGGAGAGGATTAAAGGCCTGTCCTAGCACAAGGAAGCAGGTCCGTGACAGCACACAGACACGGCTGCTTCTAACAGTGTTCACATCTGGAATCCCCCATGGTGGCTCAAATCAGTACTGTCTTCTAAAGGAAACCTGGATGAGGATGGTGTGTGAAGAGGATTATCTCCTCCCTGCCTACAATTTATTGGTCCCGAATATCAGGTTAGCAAGCTGGAGCAATTAAACATCAGGCCAGCTGTTTCAGGCAATTAGGTAACATTCTTCATTTAGAAGACCACACAACAGAGAAGAGACTAGAGAGATAAGACCCGTGTTTTGATTTGCTAAGTCTCTGCTGCAGATAAAGCCCAGCTTTTTGGAAGCCTGCAGGCAATTACTATTTCAGGCTTGGCAAGAAGTGAAGTCTAAAAGTAACTATTGGGCTTCTCTTGGCAAGACTCAAAGCCACTGTAGCTGTGTGAGTGTCCTAGGCAGCGGGAGAAGGGCAGGAGGGAGCCAGGAGCCATAGAGCTATTGGGATGGCTGCTGCAGGCCCAGGGCTCAGAGGAGGCCAAGCTCGGTCCTCCCACATGTTCTTAGAGAGGGAATGTGGTGAGATGTGGCTGCCTGCCTGCCTGGCATGTGCTCTCAGTAATTTTGGGGGCCTTGCCTCCCCTCAGGATAGGGCTGAGGAGAACTCTTCTACCTAGGGTGGGGATGGGGGTATCAGAGGATATGGGGGTGACTGGCAGGGTGCCAACTCCTGCAAGCTTAGCATGAGAGGGGAGGAGGTAGAGTGTGATAGAATTCTGATGCCCTCTCTGCCACTACTAGGCAAGGCTATCCTGCTCTAGACACTTGCCCTGAGTGGACCTCAGTTTTCACAACATCAAAGTGAGGAGCCTGACCAGCTGATGCTAACAATGAAACTTTGGGTTCTGACGTTCCCCTATTCTAAGACGCCAAGAGAGATAAATCAGTAAGCTGAAGGCAAGCAGGCTTTTCTCTGAATGGAAAAGGGGGAGCAGGGTTTGCGTTGTCAGCTGACTCCCCTACAGGAAGGATTCTTGTAGCTGGCCTGGGGCGGAGAGAGTGGGGCCCTGCAAGGAGACAGTGGGCCAGTGTGGTCACAGCTACTCTGCCATGGATCTCTCTTTTGTGAGCTCTTTCACTTAATTGGGGGCTTGTCTTCCCAGTTGTGTATTTTTATCCTGGTCCCCGGAACCTAAGCCCTGAGGTTTGTAGCCAGGCTGCCGCTTGTTTTCTCATTAACTGCCTCAGCACTGGGGTGCTCTGCAGGAAGTCATCGCCCAGATGAGGGGCCTCTCCAGCAAGCAGGCCTCCAGGGAGGATGCTGAGTGAGAGGCACTGGAATCCAAGAGCTGTCCTCCAGCCTCGGAAATAAATCCCCCACACTGTCTGGCCCACACAAATCCCAGTTCATCCAGGCCTCTCCTGTGGGGTTATTCTGGTAAGGAAATGCTTGAGATCAGCAATTCTTTTCTACTCTTACCCACTCCCAGAGAGGAGCCAACTGGGCTATTCCTTAGGCTCCACTTTCTGTGTCTGAAATGTGGTTGAAAACTAATATTCCAGATGTTTCCTCAGATTTTAAGTGGAACCACAGATTAAGCTTCCTATAGGAAGACGGTCTGGCACTGGCGGGGAGGACAGTGTTCGTGGCCTGGCCGGGCCTTTGAGCTGCTCCACCCCTTGACAGCTGCCTCGCCTTCAGAAGGTGCTGCGGGTTCTTCCAACCCCCATTTTTTTTCTTCTAGCAAAATAACAGCATTCCTTGTTTTACCAGTGACCACTGTGAGCCCAGGGACTGTTTAGTTCAACACTGTGCAGTTGAACGTAGATCAGTTTCTCAGCTACCAGGCCAGTGAAATCAACAAGACTAGCGATGCCATGTGCCTCACCTCACACTGGCACTGGAGACGCCTGAGGACTCCGTCTCTGTTACCCGAGTTGTGAATACTCACTGAAGAAGAAAGTCCTTCCTTGTGACCATGGAAGTTATGGCTGTGCCACCCACGAGAGAAAAGACAGTTAAAAATCTCCTTGCCTGCTTCCTTCCATCTTCCTTTCTCCTCTTTTGTGGTATTAAGGATAGAACACAGGGCCTCACATATCAGACAAGCTTTCCACCACTGAGTACATCTCCCACCTCCTATTTTTTACAGTTTTTTTGAGACAGGGTATTATACAAAGTTGCTCAGTTGGCTTTGAATTTGCAACCCTCCTGCCTCAGCCTACATACCTGGGTTTATAGGCCTGCACTGTAATGTCCAGTTCCAGAAAGCTCTTTGGTTTGGCAGTATTATTTGTCAATGTCAGTGTTGACTCTTAAACTATTACTGGAGCTCAGGATGGCAGTAGAAAAGATGAGTACAAGGCCACCAATGCTACTCAGGGTAGCAGGGGCCTTCACTAAGGCCAGCAGCTTCCTGGCCTCAGGGTCTTCCAAAGAGACTCACACAACTAGACTCAGGCACGAAAGAGATTCTCGAAGGCTGCTGCTACACTAGGCTGTTGTTCCTGGACAGAAGCAACTCAGATCAAAATGGTGAGTGGGATTTTCCTTGCATTGGCTACAATACATATGTTTGTTCAAGAAAAAAAAGTTGGAGCAAGAAGGCATGAATGTCTGCTTCTAAAGAAAAGCCTGTTTGTGCCAGTTACAGTGACAGATTGTTCAGAGAGTTCATCTTGAAAGTCCAATTACTCCCAAAAGCATGAACAAGGTCAATGTCGATCTGCAGTGTGCCAACTACTCCATCCACTACACAGGGTATCTGCCTGCTGGGAAAGCTGGTGTCCATTAGCCTTGCCAGCATGTCTGTATAGGTACCATCTTCCTCCTTGTTCCTGGACATGTCTGTCCAATGAGCTTGTTTTATTGAATTGGATCCACTGTTACTGGGGGATGGGGTAGTGAATGTGAGAAAAACGGGCTTTCAAAAGGACCAACAGCCCATAATGATGATGAGTGAAGGTATGAGCTTCAGGAACAAGAGATCAAAGATTCTCTTCCTGTTTTATTTTCAGCAGCACACCCCAAGCCATAACCATTAGAAGATGAGATGTGAAACGATACATTTACCTTATTCTTGACTTCAGTGGCCATGGAGGGATCTACATGTCTCGGCTTCCCAGGAACTAAGATTACAAGTGTGTGCCACCATACCTGACCTTTCTAATATGTGACCTGGAGATTAAAGTCAAGTCCTTGAGTTTGCAAGGCAAGTGCTTTGCCATGTCCCCCCGACTCATTTTTGGAAGTTATAAGAGCAGAATTGTCCCGTGCTAGTTATTTAAGCAACCTAGAAATTATTATGCACTACATTTCTCCAAAGAGTGAACAGCGTGTCCTAATATGAACAACAAAAACAAATATGTAATATTTTCACTAACCAGACAGCTTCAACGTACATCCTAAATTTAGACAGTGAAGGGTTTATATCCATCAACCACAGCAAGGTCTAATTTTTGAGATGTGCTACCATAGAGACTCTCTCTTCTCCGCTGGAGTTAGTTGTTAAATACCCCAAGACAAAGTGGGTATTCTAATCAACATCTAAATCTCTATGTGCTAATACAGAAATAAATTTAGGATCTTTGTATAATATATCAAATATGAGAAAAATGATACATATGATTATATATTCATAAAACAGGAAAAAATTTAACACTACTGTGAGTAAATTTTTTAAGATTTTTTAAAAATTAATTTATTTTTATGTGTATGAATGTTTTGCCTTCATGAAAGTGTGTATATGTACCTTGTCTCAGAGATCAGAAGGAGTCAGAGCTAGGATTGACGTTACAGATGGGTGATGAGCCACCATGTAAGTGCTGGGAATTGAGCCTTGGGTCTCTTTAAGAAAAACAAATGCTTTCAACAACTGAGCCATCTCTTTGGCCCTGCCAATTGAGTTTTTATGAGGGGTACTGGCAATATTTTAAGTGTTCTGTACATAATATGTCTGCATATAATGAATCCTTGTAACAAGGCTAGAAGGAAGGTATCCTATGTTATAAATGCAGACACGATGCAAAAAGAAGGGAAGGAAACCGTCTAAGAAGACACAATTGGGAGAGGCAAGGCCAGCTGATAATGTCCAGAATACACAAGCAACCTAACAGTTCACAGGGAAAAAACAAGCAATCTAAGATGGGCAAATAACTCAAATCCAAACAGATACTTCTTAAAAGAAAATATGCAAATGAGCAAGGGCACACCAAACAAAAACAATGCTCAAGCTCTCTAGTCCCCAAGAAATGCAATCCAAACCACAATGGATTCACCTTCGTGTAAATGACTACTATCAAAAAGACAACAGAATAACACTGATGAAGACAAGAAAGGAGGGCCTCTATACACTAGCTTGAGGGAAGATAATTTAGTACAGCCACTACGGAAAATAATGTGAAGCTTAAAACAAAACACAAAAACCAAACCAGAAATATCGTATGGTTTAGTGATTCTACCTCTGGATTTGTAGCCCAAGGAGATGAAATTAGCACTTCAAAGAGATACCTACACTCTCAGCTTTACTGAGGCCAACACAGAGAACCAACCAGGGTGTCTACTGATGGGTGAAGATATAGTAAATATAGACGTAGACAGTATATATTAGTCAGCCATAATACAGTCCTGTCGTTTGTAGTAACATGGATGGAGTTGAAGAACATGCTAAGTTAAATGAGCCAGGTTTAGAAGGACAAATGATCTCACAGGAGTAGAAAAGGTCACTAGAGTCTAGGAAGAAGATGAGGAAGGGTATAAAAGGGATTGCAATGGATACCAAAAAACAGTCAGATAGGAGGAACTAGTTTCAGCACCTGTAATACAGTAAGGTAACTATAGTCTAATATTTTCCCAAATATTCCTTCATGGAAACACAGGTGATACCCAAATGCCTTAACCAAACTCTTGCCCTTTAACCCCGGCCTTTACCCTTTTGGAGGTCCTTTGCTGACATTCACACTTTTCCTAAGCACGTGGCCATTTGAACATGAGGTTCTTCTCAAAAGTAAGAAGAGACACACAGAAGGCTCCTGGTCTCCCTCTTATCCTGACCTTTCACCCCATGCCAAAATTCTATGAACAGGTCACATATGTTTTCATCATACTCCTTAGCACTTGGGGTCACAGACCCTTTGCAAACGTATCTACAGAAGGTGGGTGGACTTCAGGGATGAAGGCAGTACCTGGCTGTTCCTCAAGGAGAACAAAGGAACCGCAATATTCTTTTATGTTGCAATGGCATGGGCAAGCCTAGAAGGGAAGGCCAAGGACATAGTTCCATGCCATGTCCTTCCTGACACCCATGTTGGACCTACAGGTCTCACTCTTTGGTCCTTGAAACCTCTTTTGAGAAAAGGTCAACATGTAGCAGTAATATTGAGATTAGCACTGAAATATGTTATGCACCCATGCTTCCTCTAAACATCTTCACTGCTGTTTAGTAGTCCTCACTATCCCACATTGAATGGGGAGAAAGAGGGAGACCAGGTATCTTTGTATCTTGAAAATTCTGAGAGATGCTTACAAGTCAGTGGAGAATCAGCCAAGCCCTTTATGTCCATCCCCACACAGGCTAAGGCTCTTATGAGATCATTTTTTTCCTACCATGCGGCAACCCAAGGCAAGGCTAACATGAGTACCTTCCCTTACAGTGGTGATGAGGATGAGGGTGAGCAGACAAGGATGCAAAGGGAACGGGACTCCATGCCGGAAGCATTCAGAGGATGAGACAAAGTCCCGAGAACCTGCCTGAAGCCACATGGCTGGAGAAGGCAGTCATGCGGTCACGCACAGCACTTCCCCAGCCTACTTACACTTCGGTATATAAACTTTGTAAGTATAATGTTGGCAGATTCTAGTGCATAAAAAAGTAGCTAAAAAAACTCAAACCATAAATAATGCCAAGTAATAAAGGGGGTGAATGTTTCTGTTATTAGATTCTTTCATTGTATAAATCTATTTAATAAGCTGGCTTGGAATCTCTGATAGAAAACAGACTTAGTGTGGTGTTACAGACCAATCTGTTCTAGAAGACGAGCATGGGGAAACTCAGGCCAAGTTATACTTTTCTGTTCTTAACCAACGCAACTTCAAATGTAATTGTCGTTTCCTTGTTCAGAAATGGAAAATGTCTGGGAGGGTGTGCTTGAAGGGAGAAGGCATGCTCGGTGTCACAGAGCATTCTCTCCTGCCTCCTCCCCTCCCCCTGCCATCTGCGGCCAGCCGCATCCTTCTAAAGTACTGCACTGTATTTATAGATCCTGCTGCCTTTTGTCTTACTCACTGAGAGGGGCTGGGGGTCTGTGTATGCCTCCTGGTTCTTAGAGTGCGATTTCTCAACACTTAATAGTATGTGTTTAGAAAAGTCCCTCCAAATAGCCTCCTTTGACCCAAGACCCATGGCAACTACTTTGGCTTGAAAAATTCACTGAATGCTTGAGGGGGTGTGATGGGATGAGGGGATGGGATGGGGGACTCTGGGGTCACATTCATCTTCTGACACCATGGTTTCTAACGGCTTGTTGATGTTTGCTAGGGTTGGTTACTATCATTATGATGGGCTGTAAAATGAAATGCTATAAACCAACCGAAGGCCTGAGTAGAAATATTTGCCGAATGGCATAAGCAACAACACCAGGAGTCCCCACACACTCAGCCACACTTGCAGGGCTTGGCCAGTTGTACCCACTGCTGTTTATAGCACTGGGTTACATAAACTCTGTCGCCTGGCCAGGCTAGCTTCTGGCCCAAATCCCCTAGACCCTATTTAGGAGGCCCATACCACACTCTTCCAAGTATTTGTTAAACAGATAAAACAAAAGCAATGAGATGAAACAGATTACTTATTTGTTCAATTTCATCCCTGTTTGGAAGCTGTAAGCCATAACATTTTAAGGTGCATTATTTAACATTTGTATCACATCTGTATGTAAACACCTGATATTTTGCAATGTACTTTATCTAACAGAAGTATTAACAACTTAGCACATGGGAGGTAAAGAAAAGAGGATCAGGAATTCAAGACCAGTTACAAAGCAAATTAGAGCCCAGTCTGGGTTACATGAGACCTCATTTTAAAAAAGGAAAGGAGCGCTGGAGAGATGGATAGCACAGAAGCTAAGAGTGCATACTGCTTTTGCCAAGGACCGAAGTTCAGTTCCCATGCTGGGTGACTCCCAACTGCCTGGGACTCCAGCTCCAAGGGATCCAGTGCCCTCTTCTGGACTCTATAGGTACTACACTCTAGTGCACAAGTCTATACATAGATATACACATATACACACAATTAAAAAGCAAGTCTTAAAAATCTGTAAAAGAAGATAATATAAAATTAATCAAAATCCCAAATTAAATACTTTATCTAGTTATTTCCTAAATTAGCTATTAAATCCTTATCCAGGAATGTTTGGGAGAAAAGGAGAACACTTAGACATGAAATGAGCCAAAAATCCCTTCATGGTTTCTCAGCATTTCAGAATAATGCACTGATGTACTCTAGCACACTCCCGTGAGGATGAGTGGGTTATCCCTGTCTTATATGAGCAGAGACCAAACACAAGAAGACGCAGTTCAAAGGGACCACTTATATCTCAGCTGGAGGCTGGACAGAGGCAGGGCAGCTCTGATTACACTGTCAGCTGCTGGGAACCCTGTGGGAAGCAAAGCCTAGACTCTTCTCTACACCATACCCAAGACAGTCAAGCAAACTCTAGTACCCCTCAGAAGAGAAGCAAGAAAATGGGGAGGCTCTTTGTTCCTCAAAAAGGTACCCCAAAGCAGCCAGAAAAATTCCCTTTGGTGGGTAACTAGCTCCAAGGGACCCAAGACTGAGGCAAAGAGCAGTGGAAGCTGGGAGGCAGGGAGTGGGTGCGAGCTGGACTTGGCCTCTCCTGTGCTAATGGGATGACTCACAGAGAAAGACAGAATGCTCTCCACCAGTACCAGCAGGTCTCTAGAAAATCACAGAAGCCAGGGAACCTGGCCCCAGGCTCCTAGGCTCAGAGCTGCTCCTAGAAAGATCTGAGGCCAGAACAATAACAAAGTTGGAAATAATCACCTAATTTAAGCCTGAAGAAAAACCCAGAATTCTGTTAATGAACAGTTAACAATAAATACTTACTTGGAAAGCAGTCTCTTACAGAACAGGCTTGTCAGATTGCATTTAATGTTGCATGTGGTTATAATGAAGCTAAATTTTATTCTCATTTAAAAGCCAAACAGGGGACAGGAGTGATGGCTCAATGGTTAACCATTTGCTACTCTTCTAGGAGACCCGAGTTTGATTCCCAGCACCTACATGGAGACTCTAAGCTGTTTCGAAATCTAGATTGTTACAGTATATTTACTGTAAAAACCTGTTTCTAGTGTGGTGTGGCTCAGCCCTAGCACACATCTTGAATTCCAGAGCTTCCTGTTTGAATATTGTAAACAGGATTAAATCAAGTCAACCATAGGTCAAGAGGTGGAGCAAGTGAACAGTTGACAGGAAGTGAACATACGATTATCAAGACGAAACCATAGAGAGTAAGAGGGAGTCAGGAGGACAGATAGAGAGACACACAGGATGTAGAAGGGAGTTTTGTTAGAAACCTTGTAGGAGAAATCTCTCCTTCTGGAACATCAGCATAGGAGGAAGGTCAGTTGTGTGCTTTCTCTGCTTCTCTAAACTTGTAGGCTTTTCACTCCAGCATGCGGCTTCTGAGATTGAGATTTTGTTATACACAACAGTAGATGAACTCTTTTTCTGGCCTCTGTGGGCACCAGTTGTACACACTCTGCATTGACATACATATAGACAAAATACTTATAGACATAAAAATAAAAAATAAATGAATAGAAGCCAGAGTCGGCTATTCTCCAATAGCTAAATATCAGACTGTATTCTATCTAACAAAGAGTTGTAGTAAAACCACTCCAATGTTAAGGAAAGTGTCCACAGTGTTAACTGTGGAGATAAGCCCTAAGACCAAATTCAGGAGCCCATAGACCCAAGGAACATTTACTGTACAATGACCTCCTGTATCAAGGGTATCAAGACAGGGAAAACTGTAAGAAATGCAGCCACCATACCTAATCCAGATGCAGTTCAGCGTGTTGGATAGTATGCACATTAACACATAGGGGGGTACCTTAAGGAGGTAACTCAGGTTTACATGGTGTGAGAAATTATGGTTTTGAACCAGGTCTGTCTGTCTTTCAGAGTCAGTGCCACAGGACAGGTAATTAGAAGCGGAAAATGAAGGTCAGAAGAGACCTGGGAGAGGGCTGGAAGACAGTTTAGCAGATAAGATCACTGGCTGCTCTTTCAGAAAAACTGGGTTCAATCCCTAGCACCCAAAAGAAGGCCCATAACTCTAGTCCCAGGGGATCTAACATCTTCTGGCCTCTGAGGGCACTGCATGAACACACACATACACACACATGCACACTTAAAAAAAAAAGATGGAAAAGAAAAAGAAAAGAAACTTCACAATGTTTTACTTAAGTGTACAATTGTGTTGGGCTGTATTAACAGTTAGCTACCCTGGGGTATACACAGGCTGGAAGCTGAAGGTCGAGCATTCTGGAGAGGGAGGAGAATGTAGCAAGAGCTGGGGGTTTGTTGTATAGAGAAGTGAAGAAGGAGGCAGCAATAAGGATGCTGTCCACACCTCTAGTTCTGCTGACAAGACTTCAGTGTCCACCAATGGTACTGAGATTCAGACCAAAGACAGAGGGTGCTGATGAGGGTGGGTTAGTGATCAGAACGGGGAAGGTAGGAACATTACACCTCTGCTCCATCCATCTACTGAATACGGTACTGTTTAGACTCAGTTTTCTAAGAACTTCCAATCCAGGAGGTCAGAGAAATTCACAGAAAACCATAGCACAGGGCACTATGAGCCCAACAAAGAAGAACCAAACTGGATGGGAAATACTACTGCTGCTGCAAGCTGTGGCCAGCCAGAAACCAGCAACCGAAGAGAAAACACTGACTGTACCTGTGCCCTCTTCCTCAGGGTTGGCCAGGTCCCACTATCCCACTCCCCTAGAGGGAAGTCAGGGCGGTAATGAGAAGTGACAGCAGGGGAAGAACACCAGCTTCCAATGAACAACAGGTGGTGAGGCTGTCAGTGGAAATCAGCATCCTGAAAGGAAAGCGGCCAGGCTGGAGCTGCAGCTAGGTGGGTCTAGATACAAGTGGATAGGTGATACTCATTGCTCACAGAAGTGGAGGCCTTCTGCTTACCCACTGCACATTTTCCCAGCAGTGCAGAAGTTCCAGGCTATTGCTGCATCTGCAAGAACAGGCCCAGGCTTACAATCTTTCCCTGTAGCTCAGGCCTCAAGCAGCAGCCTCCAGTTATAACTGCCCATCACCCTCCTTATTCTATCTCAACAGATGACATTCAAACACTATCCAGAAAATCAATACTCTCTGAGCTTTGCCTCATCAGCAGGGTCACTCAGGGCCCAGGAGGATGGCCACCATGGACCCATCACAGAGGGTCCAAACATTTGCCCCTTTCTGGAAAATAAACACAGTGGGCAAACTGCTACCTCAAATATCCGAGGACCACAGTTTATCGCATGGAAGGGAACTTGTGGGTGGTTTTAATCTACAAGTCCTTAATGTGTAGGAAAGAGAGGAAGGAAGTGATGAAGACCTTAGATCTCTTAGGGTCAATGACCAGAGCCTGTCCATCCCATTGTCCCTTCTCCACAGAGCCTAAACTACAAGATTCCCCGAGGAAAGCACATCCAAGGGGAACAGCTGAGCAGTAAGGTGGAGTTTTATAAAAGTCAGGCTGGCTGTTCTCTGAGAGTTGGGAAAAATGAATTCTAGAATCCCATCACTTATCATCTGAGTTCCCTGCACTCACTCTCCTGAGTAATGCACAGGAGTACTATCAGCAGAGGCTCTGTCCATTAAGCCAGGTACTGGGCTCTAGGTAAGGGGCAGCTTTTGTAGTATGGATGTGGGATGTTCCCTAATTGTTTCAACAAGGAAGGGTGGTCCTTAAGTCACTGTGGTGAAGACTCTGATCTCTTCTAATTCTCCTTGTGTCTCAACTCCTGGGGCAAACAGTTATGTTTGCTCATGCATTCCCACAGTGCTGGGCTGCCTTACCACAGCTCAAAAACAATAACCGTAATTGAAATCTCCAAACTGGTTCATACCATACCTTCTTGCTTTATAACGTCATTATCAGTGCTATACTGATGTAAAGCTTATTATCACAAAAAAGTTAGTTGTCAGCTATAGTGGCACATACCTATACTCCCTGTGCTTGAGAGGCTAGGGTAGGATGAAAGGCTTTGGGTCAGGCCAAGCTAGTCTACACAGTATCTACAACACCAAAACAACAAACAGGCTGGAAAAATGGCTCAGAAATTAAGAGCAAGGACTGCTTTTTCAGAGGATCTGAGTTCAGGACACAGTTCCAAGAGATCTGCTCTTCTAGCCTCCATGGGTACCTGAACTCAAGTGTACTGACAAAGACACACAGACATAAACACATCCCTAATTTAAAAAAAGAACTAAATAAAATCAGCATAAGAATATCCTTGGGGCTGGAGAGATGGCTCAGCGGTTAAGAGTACACTGACTGTTCTTCCAGAGGTCCTGAGTTCAATTCCGAGCATCCACATGGCAGCTAACAACTGTCTGTAATTCCAAGATCTGACACCCTTATACAGTTATACATGCAGGCAAAAGACCAATTCACATAAAAAATTAAAAATAAATATTTAAAAAAAAAAAAAGAATATCCTTAAGGGGGCTGGAGAGATGGCTCAGAGGTTAAAAGCACTGACTATTCTTCCGGAGGACCTGAGTTCAATTCCCAGCAACCACACGGTGGCTCACAACCATCTATGATGACATCTGGTATCCTCTTTTGTATACATAATAAATAAATAAATCTTTTTAAAAAAAGAATATCCTTAATCAACTTCTGGCTCTAAATTCACATTAAAGAGAATATTCTATTACTCACATATTTAAAATGTGCTAAGCAAAATGTGCACATGGGTGCAATATTGGTATGACTGCTATGGAGTAACCAACTGTTTTCTATTTGGATCTGAGGCCTGCTTCATGGGAAGGAATTCATGCCTGGTACTGTAAACCTGGTCAAAATTCATGGCTTGAAGGATACATGCCCTAGAAGAAAAATCTGCTATGATTGTTTTGATAAATGGACATGTTGTCAAACTGTCTTCTAAATATCCACAGTTTATATATCTATTACACCTATGTGTGACAGATAAATTATATAGATATATATTGTTAATATCTATATCAACAGATTAGTGCAGTTCTCAACCATCATGAGAGTAGTATCTTCATGCAGTGGGAGACAATCAAAGCAGAGAGACATGACTCCTCAAGGTGCTAAGAATGAGTGACTGTTGAATGCCTAAAGCACATTTGTATCAGTCCCTACAAGGCTCAGGGAACATCATAGAAAAGGGAGCAGAAAGAATGGAGTGATGTGACATACTGTCTCCAGGGCATGACACGATCCTTTCATTTATAAACTCACAGCCGCAGTTACAGCTAGCTGCCTCCACAAGATACACACTAGATCAAGCCTGTCAAACATTTCAGCACAGATTCTGGAAGACCTAATGAGGCTACTACCTAATGAGGCCTAGATGCTGCTATTGGCAACTGATGGCTGTCGGAGGGAGGATTATTTTTCTTCATGGATGTGGCTATGGGTAAGGTACCCATGATCATACAGGTAGCACTGACTGGACCCAGTAGATTATAGAGGATTAAAATAAGGGAATAAAGTTGGGAGAGGTCCAGCGGAAGTGAAAGAAAGATGCACTGTATATGCACATATGAAACTGTCAAATAATTTTTTAAAAGAGTCTAAAATGTCCATACTGTGAAAGCAGAAAAATTCACATTTCATTGGTGAAATGGTATGGTTAGCATACTGAAGGTTCTATTAGGTGGTACCAGTGTTCACATTAAATGGACTATTGCTGAATACTAGAAACTGTCCCTGGAGGGAAAAGCTATCACAGCCACATAAATGGCAAAGCCGTGTTCTGTTGTACCTCTGGGTGTGACAAGGGAGAAAAATCAAGTTCTATATCAGAGAGGACTGGGGCAGCCTGGGAAAATTCTACCTTCTCTCTTGGCAAGGGAGTAATGGGAAGGGCATGATTAACTATGTGTGTTGAGAATCTCAAGACTTTTGTTTGTGTATTTGGATGTGGAAGTCAGAAGTCATGTTGAATATCTTCCTCAATCTTATTTTTTGAGGCTGGGTCTCTCACTGATTCTGCTGGTCTGGCCAGCCAGTGAGCTCTGAGGATGCCTACCTTTGCTTCCAGAGTGTTGCGATTATAGAAGCAACCTCAGGTTCTCAGGCCTGGGTAACAAGCACCTTATTGACTGAGGCAGCTCCCCAGTCTCCAAACCCAAACTTTCTGTGCTGGCTGATAGAAGGCAACTTCTCCAAGCAAGAGATGGAGTCTATGGCACTGAGCGCACATCCAAAGTGGCTCTGCCCATCTAATTCTAGGAGAGACCTGGATTCTTTTTTTGTAGTTCTTTGATAGGATAATATGCTGAAATCTGGGTTGGAGTGGAAAGTGCAGATGTTTTACATGGCAAGGGAATGACGAACTTCCTTCTGCTAACACATCCACTCAAGTGGAATTCCATTCAGGAGTCCTTAACCGAGGACCACATGCCTCTAAGGGGGCCATGAATGGAATTCAGGTGGTTTCAGATGGAAAACAAATCTATTTTCACCAGCTTCTCACTGAAGTTGAGCATTTATATTACTGATTAATGTGGGAGAAACCCAGTAGCTAGCAGGCCCCGTGTGTTTATTACAAACTATTATTGTTGCAATTTAACCCAAAGAATGTGAAGTTTTTTTTTTTTTTTCTTTCTATAAGGGTCCAGATGGCAAAGATTTTAGGGTTTGAGGGCCATACTGGACTCTGCTTGTATAGAATAAAAACAGACCTAATAATAAATATAGTTGCGAACATGGTAGTGTTCCAATAAAACTTTATTTATAAAAGCAGTCTGTGGATTATTGATTGTTCATTTTGGTGTTCACATATTACAGCTGAAAATATGGTTGTAATTAATTCTGATCATTTACTAAGTTAAAAACAAGTGTATACATTACTATATCATAAATATGTGGTTATTTAAAATACTTTAGTAATTATATTCCTACAAATTTTATTTTATTCATTTAAAAATATTCTGAGAAGGTAGAGATACAGTTCAACTGGAAAAGTGCTTGCTTGCCTAGCATGCACAAAGCCCTAGGTTTGACCCCTAGCATCACATACAACCAGGTATATACCCTTTATCCCAGGACTTGAAAGGCAGAGAAAAGAGGAGCAGAAGTTCACCATTATCTTTGGCTAAAAAGCTAGTCTGAGGCTAGCCTGGGAGAGGTTGACATACTGTCTCAAAAATCAATAACAAGTTATGGGCTAGAGAGATGGCTCAGCAATTAAAAGCTCATATTGCTCTTGCAGAGGCCAAAATGTTGCCACTATCCACACAGGCCCTAACCACTTGTAGCCCCAGCTCTAGGAGACCTCACACCTCTTCCACCAGGAACCTGTAGGCATGCTTTCATACCCTCCCCACTATATACATAATTGAAAAAACAAATTAAAAAATTATTGCTAGGCATGGCGGCACACATCTTTAATCCCAGTACTTGAGAAGTAGAAGCAGGTAGAACTCTGTGAATTTGAGGCCAGCCTGGTCTACACAGTGAGACTGTCTCAAAATAAATGATATTCCAAGAAGGGCTCCGCAGGTTTTACCAGGTTGCCAGTAGTAACCCATGGCATGGGAATGAAGATGCTTTGCTCGTCACAGAAGTGACTGGTGGGCAGAGACGCTATGAGTAAAGATAGAACAACACAATTGGAGTGCCAGAGAAGAGACAGCTGAAGCAATCAGACAGGAAATAGAAACTGCAGACTTTCTACAGCAGTTGGCAGAATAAAATAAAAAAGAAGAAGGGAGAACAAGAACCCTCCCTCCCCCAGCACCTTTTGTACACTCCTCCCATCCCGCCTCCTTGTGCCTTGCTGCAGCCATGCAATCTCCTAGTGGGCCTGTCCTTGCCGGCAAACACAGCGTCTGTCCGTCCGATAGATCCCAAATCAAAAGCCATCATGCTGATGATTTCCTGCCCCGAGAGTCACCTGAATAATATCTCCTGTAGCCTCGTGGGAGGCATGTGAGTTTACTCTTTGAAGGGGTTAGGAAGGAATTGCAGGGGGTAGGGCAGGCATGGGGACCAGACACTGTCTCTGCCCAGTCAAGGTTTAAGCCCACAAGAAAATATCCGTAGGGTTTTGGACAGTAAAACCATGTGGGACTACAGCCAGCAAGTTCTATCTTTCTTCCTGAAAGCTGGCTCTTTTGTCGTTAGGCATAGCTGTATTTACTTCTAATGACATGACAGCAAAATATAATGGGAGGAGAAAAGGACCTTCTGCCTGAAGCTGAGCTAAATAGCTCTGGGTTACATTTACAATTTTAATAAACTGATTTGTCAAAACTGTCAGAATCAAGGGAGATCATCTGGATACCAGATGAACGAAAATATCTATAATTATAAGTTGTCCATTTTTCTCTTTCATCTTCTATATACGTATCTGTGAGTGGCCACATATTTTCATGCACGTACATACACATAAATTTTAAATCGTTAAAAAAAAAACCCTGTCATAACAGAATTCGGGAAAGTAGAAAATACAGTTCTCCTGGGAGAGTAAGGGGACTTGAAGGCTATGCTGCACCCCTGTCTGAGGACACATCCTTTTACTGAACTATGCTGTCAGAGCGCAGACATTTCATTTTGCTACCACCTGGATCACGGTGACTCTTTCAGATCACTAGCTGTGTGACCACAGGCATGGAACTCAACCTCTCTGATCTCTGACACACGTGAAAGAAACACATATTTTAATAACAGGTAGTTGCCACCAGAAAGTGACAACTAGTGGCTTTTAAAAAGAATCCCAGGGGGACTGGAGAGATGGCTCAGAGGTTAAGAGCACTGGCTGTTCTTCCAAAGGTCCTGAGTTCAATTCCCAGCAACCACATGGTGGCTCACAACCATCTATAATGACATCTAGTACCCTCTTCTGTATACATAATAAATAAATAAATCTTTTTTTTTTTTTTAAAAAAAAAAAAAAAAAAAAAAAAAAAGAATCCCAGGGCCTTCTAAGGAATGCTCTGAAAACGCTGTTACATGGACAGACACAAACACTGCAACTTTACTCAGAATCCTAGCTTTAGGAAGGTAAGGAAGATGTTTTTGTAATTTCTCTTCCCCCACCCCACACCCCTCGTCCCAGTCCTTCTTTCTCTTTTAGACAAGGTCTCACGGAGCCTAGACCGGCCTCAATTTACTATGTAGCTAATGATGACTCCTGGCCCTCCCTTCTCTATTAGAGGCCTGGGCTTAGAGGTTTCTACCACTGGGCTCTGTTTTTGATGTTAAGTCTTAAATCATGTGACTTTTAACTGGCAGACGACCTGCATTTGAGGGCATTGAACAGCCTGTTGCCATAGAAGCAGAGGAACGATAAGAACAATATGGATGAGGCCTGAGATGCAGAAACTGATGGGGGTCACCTCTCTCCGGGAGGCCTGGGTCCTGAATCCCCTTTGGAAGAACATGGAAGAGCTATAATTAGTTATCTGTGGTCTTCATCACCACCACACACAGGGCAGAGAGTGAAAACTTCAGGGTTCACAGAGGTCAGGGCTTTGGGGACTGTCCCCCATACTGGCCCCAAACCCTGTTTATTTCTTTTTATTTAAATTTTAAGATCATAATGGAACCCAGTCCCTGAATGAAACTGGTTAGAAATCTGACTACATGTTTGTTGTCTTACTGCTGTTGTTGTTGTTTTTTTTTTTTTTTTTTTTTTTTTTGCTGGGGGGGGGGTACAGTTGATTTTTAACCCCTGGCATTCCAAGTGAACCTCAGGGGGTTCAGACCTGTACTGAGTGTCCCTAGAGGCTTCCCAGCCCTAGTACTTATCCTGGCACAACATGTGCACATTACTGAAGTGACCCGCTTCATCTTTGGTGAGAAAGGAGAATATACTATTCTAAGCAAGAGTCATACATTTTTTCAAATCAGAAATGGACAGAGATGTGAATAAAAGGGTTGGATGTGACCCTAGACAGCTGCTAGGGTGGATACTTAACTTTCTGAGGAACAAGGCTAAATCTTTAGAGAACAAATGACTTGTCCAAGACCCTGCCTGAAGTTGTGAGTCCATTTCGCATGTAATCAATGGTTTCTCTGCAGTACTAGGAGACCATGGTTTTGGAGGGTTGGCAGGGTTTTGCATCATAGCCCAGGGTATCTTAAACATTTGATCCCTGTGTCTGGTCTTCAAAATGTTAGGATTACGTATGTGTATGTAATACACATATGTATCACCCCACACCTAGCTTTAACACTTTAGAGGTATTTATTTTGAATCTTCCTGTGGTGTGTGGTGTTGTGTGTGGAGGTCACAGGCCGTTGCTTATGCCTTTTCATCTTGCTGAGGCTGCAGCTGGCCACCTTCTAGCCAGGCAAGCCTTTAGAAAGTCTCCTGCCTCCATTCCTACCTCCAGGTAGGAGTGCTGGGATAACTGCCACTGCACCCTTGGGTTCTGCACTTGGGCGCGCACAGATCTGGGGCAAACACTTTGCCCCCTGGACCATTATCCCCCTAGCCCTAATACCTTCTTTTGTAAGTGTTGTCCCGTAAAACGTGCTACTAGGTATGGATGGAATAACTAGCTACTGTACAGAGGAGATTTTCAGAGTAAACACAAGGTCTGCACTTTTTCCTATACTCTCTGCTCCTATAGTCCTTCAGATTCAGCTTGCCTGGATTTGGCTTCGCACATTCATCCTTGGGGACCTGTAGCAGACTAACCTCTCCACCAGTGAGAACACCTGGGCAAGGCTTTCTCTTAGTCTGCTTCTTTGTTGATCCCCACAGGGGTCTAGGTCTCTGCCGACCGCTGCTTTAATCATTTGCTAATTTGCTTAAACATCTGGTCAAATTTTTCGAAATAATCTCAACAAGAGAATTTATGCAACCTTCTCTTAGATGCTGAGAGTTCCCACATGCCCTCTCTATGTCCCTACCCCCACAAAGCATTGCAAAGTCTGCATCAATAAGGAAAAGTCAAAAAGGTGTTTGACTTTAGCCCCTATTTCTCTTAGCAGTGCTAGTGGTGGAAGCCGCCCCCCCCCTTCTCTTTTTTTCAGTGCTGGGTGAGGAACCTAGTCTCACAAATCTCATGCATGCATACCTCCGCTATGTACACCTTTACTTTCTACTACACAGCCAAACTCTTCCTTCTTATCTACAGGCCCTGCCATCACACAGACTCCACTGCAATCTTCCCACATTTGGCACCCCCTCTCCATTCCTATGAAAACCTCTTAACTTCAGGCAGTGGTTATGCTCCACAAAGATCAATGTAGCTTGTACCAAATGGATTTTTTGGATCCATCCTCCTCAATTCATTTTCCAAACTCTAGTCGATGTAGGTTTTCTAGAACACATACAATATTATCTTAAAATCCCACGAGGGAAACCCCAAGCCTCACTGCCACAATATCTAAGCTCTGCACAACCAGCTTGTTAATATTGCCTTATTGCTCCTACCTTATCTCCTCCAATTGCAAGGATGCACATCCTGCCCCTGCTTTACTCAGCTAAATGGAGCCAGTGTGTACCCTGCCCCTGCACCAGACATTGTATATGCCATGCTGGGCCCATTTAACCACTGTCTGGATCACCCTAACTTCTTCAAGACTTGTTTCAACTCACAATTTCTTTCTTTTTTTCCCTAGAATAACAGCCTTTTTCAACTCACAGTTTCAAAAGGAAGTTCCTCTTAGTACATGACTGGTGTTCAACAAATTGCTGAAAAGATGAATGAACCAGATGAAATGGACTGCACATTGTAGTAAATGCATCTTCTTCCTCAGAGCCAGGGCAGCTGCAGAGGGAGGAGAAAGCTGGCTAGGGAAGAACGCCTAGCTGGAGAGGATGGCCAGGTGGCCCGGTGCATGCACCTATGCCACCACCTTTCTGTTCTTCTCCCTTAAAAGAAATAAAGAACCCTAAAACAGGCCTGGGTTTGGAATACAAATTTCAAACAATTAAAGAGATTTCAATAAGATTAGTCCTTTTCTCTGGATGGGAGCAGGAAGAGGCTCTACAATAAAAGGGTGAGACATTTTATGGCGGGGGTATGTGCCTGCGGCATAAGCATGAAGACCTGAGGTTAGATCCCTAGCATATACATAGAAGGTAAAGAGCTGGGTGGGGAGGAACATACCATAACCCCAGGGCTGGGCAGAGACAGGCATACCCCCAGAGCTCACTGGACAGATAGTTTCCCAGAATTTGTGAGCTCCAGGCTCAGTGAGAGATTGTCTCAAAAAATAAGGTGGTCACCGAGGTTGTCTTCGGCCTCCACATGTGCTCTTAACCTCTGAGCCATCTCTCCACCCCCCCCCCCCCCCCCCCGGCCTCCACATGTGAATGCACACCCCTAATCACACACAAAAGTGAAGACGAGACCAAAGAGCTTCCGTCTGGAAGGTGGTGCACAGACCTGATGGGAGCTTCTCCTCTGACAGAACCCTCTCTGCCCTTCACCTTGGAGACAGTCATAGGCAAGTGCAGTCTCAGAGACAGAACTCTGCACTCCCATCCTCTTTCCAGGAGGCAGACTGCTTTCTAATGAAGTTCCTGCGAGAACACCTCTGGTTCTGATCACCTGCTCTGCAGATAGCCCTTCACTTGACAACTGGGTTTCAGGAAGTTCAGATGCTGACTAGAGCACCATCACTCCAGATGCTGGGACCCACTTCAAAGCTGTTCCCTGTCCAGTTGCCCACCTCCAGCAGTTTACTATGACATACACCCTCTGAAGGGTAGACACACATCGTAGAGGAACTGTGTTTTCCAAATAAAGCTTGTTCAGGCAGCAGGAACCATTTAGAAGCCAGGGTTCTCAGCTTATCTCCTTCCCAAAGCATTGGGAAGCTGGCAGCAGTGACCTTAGCCATGACTTTGGCCACATGGTAGAAGTGTTCTTTACTTTCTACATTACCAGGGTGACTGAATGCTTGACTGCTTGGCCATTCTGTAGACTCCTGTGGAGCAGAGTGACTAGCCATGGGGTAAAGGCCTCAAAAACAAGGCACTTCATCTCAAGAGTCAGATCTTTATATCTGGAAAAGTCTCTTTCATTTCAGCCCTCAAACACAGGCTAAATCCACCTGAGTAAGACTGGATGGTCTCCACTCTATTCTGTTACTTATTCAGGAATCTTGACACACTGAGGGGCAGGAGAGATGAAACATAGGCGTACCCTATGGGACCAGCCACAGCTGCCACCTAACCTGGGTCTGAGCACCATCTGCACGTCTCACAGCCTGTCAGAGCCAGCTTGCCCACTAACACCTGAAGCAGTTCATTAAAATAGCACCAGACAAAAGCTCTACTTCTTATCCCAGCTCAGGCTTCCTGAACCCAAACGACCAGTGTGGAATTTTTTAATAACAAAAGGAATCTGAATACTATGGTGTGGCTAGCATAACTCTGTTCCTCATGAGGCTTAATCTGATGTTTAAAGAGACTTGGGATGTTCTTCCTTCTCCGCCTGGGAGGATGCTCTTTGTCCTTCAAACAGGTATGGCACCTGAGAGGGCAGAGACATTGTAGTACTACTGAACATCTGGGGCAAGAATAAAAACACAAGGCATTCTACTTTGAGAGTTGGTATTTCTTCTATATACTTATTGTCTTCATTTATTTAATTTTAAAAAGTTTATTTTATATATTTGCCTGCCTTTTATGTACATGCCTGTGGAGGCCAGAAGAGGATGTTAGATTCCCTGAAACTAGAGTTACTGACAGTTGTGAGCTGCCAGGTGGATGCTGGGAATTGAACCAGGGTCCTCTGCAAGAATAGCAAGTGCTCTTAACCATTGAGCCAGCTCTCCAGTCCCAGTTTATTTAATTTTATGTAGCTCATGCAGACCTCTAGCTTGTAATCCTCCCGACATTGCTTCTCAAATAGCTGGGTTAAAAGCATGCATCTCCATGCTTAGTTTATTCTTTTATTTTTTCAAACAGGCCTTCATTGTGGCCAGGGTTCTGCAGTGTACCACTACATCTTGACCACAGACACTGTGACCTACTAAAGTGCAATCTGGAACTAGAGTTGATATCTAGAATCCTCCTGCACACGAAGGAGAAGAAGCACACAGTTGTGTGCAGATTGGTACACTGTCTCCCAACACTTGGTAGACCTGGCCATTGCTGATTCATAATGATGACCTGAGGATGTGTGAGTTATCAGAGATGCTTGGTTCCAAGTGACAGAATATGGAGTAGAGTGGGATTATGTTGTTCTATTGTAAATAATTGTCCTGCTTTCTGGTTTAATAAAAATGCTAATTGGTCAAAGGTAGACAGGAAGTGTGGGCAGGCCTACCAGACTAAGAAAATTCTGGGAACAGGAGGAACTGAGCAGAGATACCACAGAGAAGTCAGAAGAGACACCATGGAGACACAGGCAGAGATTCCAAAATGAGATGTCAGCAGAAGCAGAGGAAAGAAGCTGAAATGCTACTCTGAAAAAAGGTACCGAGCCACATGGCTAAACAAGAATCATGGGTTAGTTTAAGAGTAAAGAGCTAGCAAGTTATGTGCCTGGGCCTTAGGCCAATCAGCAAGCAGAGTGAAATTAATATAAATGTCTATGTGTTTCTGTGGAACTGCAGGACTGCAGTTAGAACCTCAGGGCTAGGCCAGAAAGGCCGGGCCAGAAACATATTACTACAATGGAGACCTGGCTCTGCTTTCCTCCACATAGGTTTTCCTAGCACTCAACAGACAGGAGTAACAGATGTTCAAGGTCAAGTTAGGGGTATGGCTCAGTGGTAAGAGCAATTGCTGGAGAAGCGAGAGAACCTCCGTCCAATCTCGAGCACTCAAATAAAAGGTAGTTGTGCACCTGTAGTCCTAGTGCCAGGACAAAGACAGGTAGATCCTAGAAGTTCACAGGCTATAATGGTGAGCTTCAGGCTTTAGTGACAGAGCCTGACTCAAAATAAATAGGATGGGAAGCAATAAAGACTCCAGACATCCTCCTGTGACCTCTGCCTGCCCAGGCATGGGTTTGCACACCTGTATATTCATGTGGGCATACACAAGATCAAACCCACCCATCACATAAATAGAAGGAGTCCAAGGTCATCTTTGATCATGTAGGAAGTTTGAAGGCAGACTGAGTTATATGAGACTTTGCCACAAACAAACAAAGAAACTTGAAAAAAGTATCCACTGATAAGTTGCCTAAGCTCCAGTAAATAACCCTCCACTCACATTCCTGTAAGCAGCAGTTAAACTCAGTGAGTCAAACATACTAAAAGACTAGAGCCTGCTGGGACTTCACTAGAGAAGGGGAGTGAAGAGAGGGGAACAGGGCTGGGATGACTAACATGCACTACAGAAGTCTGAACCCGCCTTGGGGCAGGGGAAAGTGTTGTTGATAGGTGCTGCTTTCTTTGCCTTGCCATTTTTTTTTAAAAAATATATTTCATTTTATTTTATGTGCACTGTCAGATCCTCTGGAAAAGGAGTTACAGACACTTGTGAGCTTCCATGTGGGTGCTGGGAATTGAACCCAGGTCCTCTGGAAGAGCAGCCAGCACTCACAACCACTGAGCCATCCATCTCTCCAGCTCCTGCCTCTCCATCTTAACATGTCTGAGGAATGGGCAGCTCTCCAGGGAACTGCAGTGAGGACGAGAAAGGGAAGGAGAAAAACGGCCAGACTCTCCTGGGTTGGAAGGATAGAAAGGGATTCTCAGGCTGTGAGATGAGTTTCCTCTAAATACACATTGTGTGCGCACACCCCCACTTGTCCCCTGCTCAGCCAGCGGAGGGCACAGCTCTCTAGTAGTCATCTTGACATGCTGCTGATCTCCCAGCTTGCTCACAGGCTCTCAATTCACAGGAATTCTCCAACAACATTCAGCATTCTTTGGCATTTGTCCTTTGAGAAAGCATTATCAAAAAATTTTACACACATATCAAATAATGTATGTTAAGAATAACCTTCATAAATACCCTTTCTTCTGGCTTATGTGAACAATGGCCATTGCTCGACTTCATAGGATTTAATTGGAGGGGTTCAACTTTGCAAGAATTCTCCATGTGCTGATGAAAAACAGACATCCCAGGTAGATTTCACAAACTTGAAACTCACATACTTTGATACTTTCATGACATCACCCAAGTGATGGCTAGCTGGCCACAGCAGCTTGTTCATTAAGGGTAAGCACCATGAGCCAGAGTAGGGGCCCTTCAGTTCTCCCCATTTGTCCTCACCTGCCCAGCCCCCAAGAATATATGATCATTCTTTGCTCTTTAAATCAAACTAGTCTGCTCTTAATTCCCTCAACCCTATCTGAAAATAAGAACTGCAGTGAGATTGGGGAGAAACTTCTCTGAGCATAGAAACTTCTGGGTGAGCATAGACTGCCATCCCTGCAGGGTGAGTGGGTGCCAAGTTCTGCATGTCCACTGAAGGATCCCAGCAGCTGCAGTGTGTTACTCGTGGCAACTCTTCTAGGATCTCAAAGGGTTTCAAAGTCATCCTGGCAGCTGCCTCCTGTCGCCCAACTCTGCAATGATTGAACCTCTTGTTCCTTTTATAGACTTGTTCTCTCCTAATAAAACACTAAATGCTGCTCTGAGCAACTGTTTCAGGATGGTTAGACGCAAGCCTTCCCTTCTTCCTGCAAACCCTCCACTCCCAGTATTCGCTCTCACAATGGACCCCTGTGTAAGCGGTCCTATCACACACACACTGTCACATGGGCACTCGCACAGGCATGCAAGTGAGCACACAAATGTTCATGCAAGCACCTCTAAATCCCTTTAACAAAACCTAAACTCCACATCCATTTCCAGCTATTTTAAGAGCTGCTACTTTAAAACTGGGCAGCCATCCTAGACCCATGAAAGCATGCACAAAGCACAAGCCTCCATGAATGAAGAACAGCAATTCACTGTGGCAGGAGTCTGCAGAATCGACACCTCCAAGCTGTCTGTCAGAAGAAAAGAACTTTGACCTCTGAGCATTTGGATAAGAAATGCTGCAAACAGCCCCCGCCCCCTGCTCGCAAATATAAACCACATTTGCAAGGTGCAAACTCTTTCCACACTTGAAAATGCAAAATCAGCTCAAAAAGGCTCGCTAGATCCAAATACACTGTATTCATGTATGAGATTACCAAAATATTAAATAAAAACAGAATAGGAAAGATTCCTAGCCCCTCTTAAATCTCACTCCCAAACTCTGGGAACTACACAAATGCAATAAACTGTCTTTCCTGAACCAAGTACAGCGATATTTTAAAAAGCTCCACAATGACTTATTTAATTTGCATTTGATTTCTCCCTCCTTTGAAACAGAATCTTGCTATGTACCCTAGGCTTATCTTGAATTTGTGTAATCCTCCTGCCTCAGTCTTGAGCTTACAGGCATGAATCACCACAACCAGTTTGATTTACATTTTTACATGTGTGTTGATGTTTGCAAGCCTCTCCTGAGTGGGCACAAGGGCCACTAGCTGTCTTACTGATGGCAGCTGCTAGTGAACAGTTTGTTGAATAAACAAATGAAACTCTAAACACAAAATGGACTTGACTTGGTACAGGCCAGCTGACAGTGTCTCTGGATCCGTTTGTGTTCCTCAGATTCCACAGGCTTTAATGAGGAGCCTTACCCTCTTGAAATAATTCTGCTTAAGTAATTGCCATTTGACTAAAAAGGAAAAAACACAAAGAATCTTCAAACTCCAACAAGTAGTAGAAAATTAGAGGCAACCAAATCCTTTGTGTGGCTTTCCTTCATCCTGAGACCTTTCAGAAAGTACAAATTAAAATGCTATAATTGGTGATTGAAGATGTTGGCTAATAGTAAGTTTATTTTTACATTTAGTGCTAAGTATTTTATTCAAATTGATTTATTTTTCTATTATGACATTTTTAAAAACCTGTAAGCCCAGGGAATGCTATAATCAAGGCTGTGCACTCATCATCAGCTAGACAAATCAGCAGCCCTCACCACTCTGATGTCACCTACAGAAACTAGTTCCGACTTCGGCTCTGTGACAAGTAGACCGCTGCCAGCGCTAGCCAACTAGTTTATAATTACTACAGACTACAGGTCCTGAGAAACCTCCCACTTGGAAGGTGGAAGTTTTGAGCCAAAATATGACATTAGACTTGGTTGCAGCTGCTTGACATAGGTCTCCATTAAAGTCTGATGAAGGAGATAAGCCTCCAAAGCAACACCAAGTTTGCATTTTGTTTCTTTTATGTACAAAAGCAGAACTCTTTCCCTGCCTGCACTCCCCCCCTCCTGAGCCCCTCCTCTTCTCTCCTGCCTCCCTCCCCCTCCTTCTCTGGTCCCTTCCTACTTTCTAAAACATTTAGCTGTGAGCGTGTTCCCAGACATGCTCTTTCCCTCCCATTAATGTTCACACCATTTTCCCAGTGCCCCAGTGCCTTTGAAGAAGCTAGAAGGCAAGGACACAGGGCGATATAAACTTTCAAACAAGCTGATTCTCAGGAACGAAGCTTTATACCTTTCTCTCTCTTTTTTTTTAATGGCTTAAGATGGTGCAAAAATGTTACTTACTCCCTATACAGTTATTAGTCTCTGTAATGTAACATAACAGATACTTTCTAAATCCTTTTAGCTTTCTCCCCCTTACTGGAACGATCATCTTTTATATATATATATATTTCAAAGTGGATTTAATAAAGAAAGGAGTGCTGTTAAAGTAATACGTGAGGCTTTGACATTAAGCAGTGCAACCCTGCGGAGTCGGCAAGAACAGGGCCTCTAATCTCCAGTGATTTATAGAAGCTCTTCCTTCATCTCTGTACTTGGGGAAGGCCAAAAAGTTTAGAGACAGCCTGGCGTCCCTTGCACTCCACACCACTAACTCCTGCTGGCCAGTCTGCCTGCTAAAACTTTTAACCCTGCAGCTGCCACTGCAGCTGAACACCATTAGAGTCAGTTTATCTGCTTCCAGAAGGACCCAGAGGTTTCGTGTTGCAGTAATGCACAGTGAGGTAAACATCCTCGCTGGAGGTTGAAAAGCTACAAATGAAGGACAAGAGGGAGGGAAGCTCAGAACCAAACGGGGCTGGAGACTGTCAGAGAAGCACACTGGCCCTGGACGACCACCCTGGGGCCACCATCTCAATGGAGCCAGCTGAGGCCTGCTATCACATCCTCTCCTCTGTAACATTTAGAAACATAACTCAAGGCCAAAGTTCCAGAATGATATTAGAAGGGCCAGACAACAGGAACAGTGAGAAACAAGTTGTTCTAAGAGGTGGACTAAGGGGCAGGAAGGCAGGCAAGATTGTACTTGACCAAGAGGGAATGTGTAAAGTTGGGGCACTTGGGCCTGTGTGGTCCTTTTAGCATGAGAAGTGGACACTGGTGATTTGAAATAGACACACATAATGAGCATGTTTCTCTCTTCATCCCACCCCATTTCCTTCAAAACTCTAGTCTTTTGGGCCAAGGTCTTTAATACTACAGTACCCCCAAACCACTAGCAAGCACTTGTGCCTCACCAGGATCTGGTGTTATATATGGCACAGCCTGCTGGAAGGGTTGCCATTTACAGCCTCTCTGAGACTGCATTAAAATCATCAGGGAAATATCTTAGTGGTTGGGTTGGTCATAAGATATGGTGGCTGTGAACTTGGCACCTTGTCCTCTCTGTCTGTCTGTCTGTATCTCTCTCTCTCTCTCTCTCTCTCTCTCTCTCTCTCTCTCTCTCTCTCTCTCTCTCTGTGTGTGTGTGTGTGTGTGTGTGTGTACAGATATATATATATGCATACACACATATGAGACATGGGCTAGCCTTTACCTTACAGTCCTTCTTCTTCAGCCTCTAGGGTGCAGATATTGCAGATGTAAATGTGTTGATTACCAGTTAGATAAAGGAACACCCCTCCTGATGCACTGGGAGAGGTCTTGGATGGAACTGAAATCTCTTAAAAGATGAGGGTGCCACTTCTGCCAATAAGAAATGGGGTATGGGGCTGGAGAGATGGCTCAGCGGTTAAGAGCACTGACTATTCTTCCTGAGGACCTGAGTTTGATTCCCAGCATCCACATGGCAGCTGACAATTGTCTGTAATTCCAAGATCTGACACTCTTACACAGCTATACATGCAGGCAAAACACCAATTCACATAAATAAATAAATAAATATTTAAAAAAAGACCTGGGATATGAAGGAGGAGGTGCACACTGGCCTAGAGCTAGGACAGTTTATGGGAGAAATGGCCCCAGGACAAAGCTCTTGAACTTGATCATTTAGGGCCTTGTTGCTTAGTTTGTTTCTGACAAGAAAAGACATTGAGCTCCTTCCAAGGCTTTTTAGAATCAAGTACACAGGTCAAGAAAACTAACAAAGATCAATACTGCACACTTTAGGCCAGGTCACCAACTTACAGCTGCGGAAGCAACAGGAAGCAGTGAAAGGCAGGCCTTCCCAGGCCAGCCCATCTCAAGAGAGGGCTGCTGCAGTGACTGCAAGAGACTTGCTCAAGAGGCCATAGCCAAAGTGTGAGAAAGTCATCCCCGGAGCCTGGGACTTGTGACCTAGAGCCAGCATTCCTGGATAAAGGATGATGATAACCATGTGAGGCTGTGTAGCCACAAGAACAAACATCTATGAGATCACTGGTGAGTTATTCATTTCTTCTGACATTATCTGACTCTCCTTAAAACAGGAATAATCATTATAGTATCAAATGCTCTGAGGTCATGAAAGAGAATAAAAGACAGTGCTAAGAACATCGGTGGACACATTTGCACCCTGGACAAATGTTCACATGGTATTTTATGACTGTTTCTAGAGACAAGATGGACACAAAGCCTAGCAAGTACGCTCTTCTGGAATAGCACACAGCCCTGAACTGACTCCAAACTGCTTTGAACAGTATGGCAGGAGGCAGCTCACCACAGCATACACCACATTGGGTTGTTATCTCTCTGTCAGTCTGTCTGCTCCTAAGAGATAGCATTGAGGGCTACTGACCAGAGCATAGTTGTAGGGTCTGGCTCAGTAGGTGGCCCGTAAGAAGCCACTGAATGAGAAGGAAGTGAAAGAGCTTGGTGGACTTAGAAAACATTCCCTGTCTTTGTCAGCTCTGGCCAGGATCTCTGCAGTGGAACTTGTCATTCAAAGCCCAGGGCAGAGTCTAGAGACCAATCATATTTATGGCTCAACCACCTCTGAAGGCGACATACTGGAGGAACCCTCTGGCTGTTCTGGAAGCTGCTTTCTCAAGGTGTGAAGAGTAGTTAACTCGCCCTGCTAACAGCATCCCCCCCCCATGCTGGCAACTGTTAGCACTCTTGTCTGGTGTGAAGATCCCTATGCCCACCCAAGCAAAAGCACCCTAATGTGCAAAAACCTGAAGAAACTTCATCTAGAGCTAATTGTGGATGCTTCCAGGGTCATAAACACCAAGTCATTTCCCAACCCTGCTGCCCATGTCCCAGGCCTTCTGTGGTCCCAGTCTTCCCTAGCATAGAAGGAGCCTGCACCAATACATGTGCACTCATTGCTGCTTCGTCCACCCACCCCTTAATTTGAGCAAAGCAATGCTGGAGGAAGCTGTTCTGTAGCGATCTGTTGATTCACACCACCCACTGGGAACTTTCCTGGGGACATCTTCCCATCAGTTGTTTCCTTTTATAACATATTTCTGGTTCTTGGGGGGGGGGAAGGGTGTCATGATATTCCAACAGCCAGTGCCTAGAGCTGGTTAGTCCCCAAGGTCTTACAAGGCAGAGACTCCAATGCACCAAAGCTACAATTATTTATTTACTTGCTCACTTTAATTTTTTCAGACATGATCCTGAGTAGCACAGGATGGCCTTGGACTTAATATGTACCTGAAGAAGACCATGAACTTTGTGATCCTCTTGCTTTATGGGCATGTCCCACTACATTGGGTTTTAATTTATGTGGTGCTGAGGATGGAGCCCAGGGCTCTGTGCATTGCAAGCACTCCACCAACAGGGCTCACCCAGAGGTGAGACCAAAGTAGGAAGGGAGATGTCAAGAGTGTCAGTTGCAGACTCTACCTTTGGGAAACTGCAGATCCCAGCTCCAGCCTCAACTCCTGGATAAACAAACCTTAGGCCACCCAGGGTATTTCAGTTTGTAAAAGGGTTTAGGAATGTAAATCACTCAGGAGTGAAGTGTGATCCTAATTTGCACTTAATCAAAGCCAATTAGAGGTACATTATTTACACAAAGCCCATGCATCTCAATTATGCCTAACACAGCCCAAGACAGTTCTGAGTTCAGACCTTAATTCTGCTTAATTAGAGAAGTAAACATTTGTACTGAGTCGATCCTTCAGTCTAGGTTAGAGTAAGTGGGTAAAAGCAACCAAATCTGCTGAATGTTTCACCTCAAGGCCAAGAAAGTTTAATGATAATGTTGATAATACCAGCAGAAAACAAAGACAAGGGTCTGCCTTTGCTACCCAGACTGGGAAGGTGTCACTTTTGTAGTCATGTGACCTCTGGCATGCACTAAACAGTAACATTTGGTTCTACTTCCTTTTTTTGCATTTTAGGAAGCAAAACTCACCCCAGGGGGCTAAACTGATCAAAGAACTCAACTTCAGTGCTAGCAGTCCATTTCTCCTGGTCAGGAGGCACCTGGTCAACACTTCCAGAGCAGCCAGTTTGGATCATGAGGTGGCATGGAACAGCTGGTCTGCTCTTCTGCTGATTCTTCTGTACCTTGCAACAATCAATCTGGCCTTAGGAACTAAGGGGAGAAGGCAGATGGGCAAGAGTGAAGCCTGCAGAGGAAGGAATGCAGTCCTGGCCTGCGCTAACTGCGGAGCTGCAGCGTCACCAGGTCTCCAGATCTCTCCAACACAGGTACAACGAAACTGCCTGAGCCTTGCACAGACTCCTTGTTCTGTGACCACACCTAACACAAGTGTCCTCCAGGTTTGTTTATATGGCCACCTTTGTCACCTGTCCCCTCTCCAGCACAATAAGCAGCACAGAGAGCTTAGCACAGAGTGCGTGGGATGTTTGGTGGGTCAATTATTGGAAACCAAGACTATGTGGACTTAATGGAACTTTTCCAGCAAAAATGATCAGTTATATCAAAATGAAAGTGAAATAGTAATATCTCAGAAGGAAATAGGCTGACCAGCGTGTTCTAATACACAAAGGAGCATAAGGTAACAAAATACCCGACTCTGCAACACTATATAGTATTGTAGGTACAGACCACAATAGGCTTACTTTTAAAGCATTTTTATAAAGGCAAGATGCTTGGAGTATGTAGCCTTGTTGGTAGAGGATTTAGAGTATGCACAAGGTACTGGGTCCAATCATCCATGCCACATGTCATGGTGACACTGATCTGTAATTCCAGTACTTTAAAGCTGGGTACAGGTGGGTTAGAAATTCAAGGTTGTTTTCTGCTGCATAGCGAGTTTCAGATCCTTCCTTAGAAAGAGGGGAGTGTAGGAGGCAAAAGTTACACACAGTTCCTCCTGTTAGAATGTATTCAATTATAAAGTTATGCAAAAAAATTTAAAATAATTTATTTATTTTTATTTTATGTGCACTGGTGGTCTGCTTGCATGTATGTCTGTGTGAAGGTCTTAGATCTTCTAGAAGTGAAGTGACAGATGTGAGCTGCCATCTGGGTGCTGGGAATCGAACCCAGGTCCTCTGAAAGAGCAGTTGGTGCTCTTAACCACTAAGCCATCTCTCCAGCCCTGAGACAAAAGTCCTTTAATAGCTACTCCATGTATAAAGATTTTCTACAAAGGAAGAGCTTGGGGACAGGAGTGAAGGTGTGCCATGAAAACAATAAACAAGGAAATAGAGAAAGCCATTCTAAATATAATGCAAATTCCTGAAATCATTAAAGTCACTGAAATTTTAAAGACAAAATTTTAAGATGTGTGTGGCAAAAATCTTACAAATATGCTGTCGGATTCTGAACTACTTGAATGAATGTAATTGTGTGGAACAAAGTAAGAGTCAATTTGCTCAATTAAAGAAAACTCTTTCAAATCAGACTAATAACCCACAGAAAAGTGGAAAGGGGTTGGAGGATGGCTCAGTGGTTAGAACACCACAGTCTACTGTCCAGCAGAATATAAATTAATGTAACTGTTATATAGTACCAGATGGGAAACTGACAGCATGTGAAATTACAAAAGAACTGTGGTCAAAATTCTTTGACTTGTGAATTATGTTTCTAGGAACTAATTATAGAGCTATCTAGATGCACACA
The DNA here is from genome assembly GCA_004025045.1 of Sigmodon hispidus. Classification (NCBI taxonomy): domain Eukaryota; kingdom Metazoa; phylum Chordata; class Mammalia; order Rodentia; family Cricetidae; genus Sigmodon; species Sigmodon hispidus. Next base: position 51,529 of record PVIH01001267.1, on the reverse strand, counting down.
AGCATGTTGTTACAAAATAACACAAATACTCAGACTTGAATAGTGACATGTTTGATGAAATATGGGCAGAATGACACCCATTAGCAATATTTATAAAAGCAAAAGACTGAGCATGATCTATATGGCCAACAAGAGGTGCTCCTTAGAAAACAACCTTACCTCTAAAAATAAGAAGAAAAACTATAAATACTAAGAAAAGGACAAAGTTACAAGATATATGCACATAGAAGGAGTGTTCCCAGGTGTGGTGGTTCATGCCCATACTTCCAACACTCAGGGTGCTGAGGTAAGAGGACCACCAGGGATTTGAGGCTAGCCTGGGCTATACAGTGAATACCACATTATCAGCATGAGCTAGTGTAAGACTGTCTCAATAACAGCAAAGTAAAGCTGGGCTACACTTGGATGTCCTTTTAATGTAAAGAAAAGAAGTGAAAAAATATGGGCTGAGGAGGTGATGTTTTTTCACTCTACACTGCTACATGCCTAATTTTTTTAAATGGATACTTTGTGGTGATATGTTACATATTTAGCAAAACCTAGAATATCAAGAGATCAAAAAATTGACAGACATAGCTCAGGCAGTTCTTGAGCTTTGAGTACAAGGCCAAACAGCTGGGCTTCACTGGCACACCTTTAATCCCAGGACAGGGAAAGCCGGGAGAGGTGACCTATGCCTTTAATCCCATAACTCCAGAGGCGGAGATCTTCCTGAGTGTGAGTTTAAGGCTGACTACCAAATAGAGTAGCTCATGCCTTTAATCTTAACCTGGATGGGATACAGCTGGGCTAAAAGGGTATTTAAGGCAGGCTTAGGAAAACAGCAGCAATTAGAAGTGACCAGGAACAAGGCTGAGGAAGTTGGAAGATAGCTGGGTGAGATTTTTAAGCATTAGTAATGAGAAGTTGATCACAAAGGGTTCCATCTTTTTGAAATTTACCAAATATGAAGTTTGTGGAGACAGCTAGGAGCATAGAGAGGTGTCTGCCAGCTAAGAAGTACAGACAGTTCTTTAGAGTATTGAGAATTCAGAGGTAGGTGTAGCAATGTTTGCTCAATTCTAAGTAAAAAAAAAAATAATTCTAAAGCACTATGGAATTCTATCTTTTACACAAGTGGTCCTCAGCCTCCCTAATGCTGTGACTCTTTAATACAGTTCCTCATGTTGTGGTGACCCCCCAAACCTTAAGATTGTTTTCTTGTTACTTCATAACTGTAATTTTGCTATTTATTGTAATGTGAAGACCTGATATGCAGAGCATCTCATCTGCTTCCCCAAGCGGGTTGTGACCCACAGGTAGAACCGCTGTGTTTAATAGGTAAGTTTGCAGTAGGTAAGTTATATCTCAGTGAGTCTGGAATTTTGAAAGGTGACACATGGAGCAAAATTAAAACTCTTGCTAAGTCACGGTTCCTGTGTTCCCTTTCCCTTTCCTGTGCATGGACGTGACTGGGTAAGGAGTTTCTACCCCTTTCTGTTGGATTCTTTTCGAAGATTGATTCTACATAGCTTTAGCCACTGAGACATCCACACACAGCTTTATGTTTGTCCAGTCTTCCCTGGAGCTTTAGCAGAAGTTATTCTTAGAAAAAAACTGTGGTTCTAATTTCCATGTGGTCAGTGTCTGTTTATTAGTCTCCATCACTGCCATTAGGATAAGCACATGTTACACTCAGTCCTAAGCCTGGAACACACAGAGTTGTTCAGTCCACCCTGGTGTAGACCACAAACCATGCTGAGGTGGCATTGGTCCCTTCTGCCTGAGTTCTGAAGAAGAAAAAAAGAACCAGGCAGGTCACCACAAGCCAAGTCTGGCTTGGCTGTTCAAGCTTCCTGGATGGCTGTGGCGGGACTAAGCACCACTAAGCCTCCTTTGGCTTACATTCTCTCTCTCTCTTTCTCTCTCACTCTCTTGTTCCCTCTCTCTCCCCCTTCCTCCCTCCCTCCCTCCCTTCACATTAACTCTTATTCAGCTTTGTTTCACAGATGAGTACTTTCCTTTAGTGACATGTTCATCTCTCCGTTAGCTCACTCTAGGCTGTCGACAGAACTCCAGAAACACTGTGCTTAAAACAAAGAGAACCTTTAACGTCCATACTACTTCCTTCGCACAGACTTAGCAGTCAAGTTAGGGTAAGCCTGAGGTTGATGCTGTTACTCCTGTCTCTGTCCTGCTGCTTTTTCAACCCCACTGCAAAGTAAAGCATGCATTTTGTTTTCATATGTTGCTGAGAATCAGACCCTGGGCCTTGCACATGCTAGCACACACCCTTCCACTTGAGCTATACCCAGATCATCGCTACACCTCTAAACCACACGCTACAACACTGTATTGAGAAACAGGATTTGGGTGCTGCTTTAGTTGCCATGAAGCACTAAACTGAGTGCCAAGCACCACATAAAGTAAGTGTGGCGGGACAAGCCTGTAATTCTACTACGTGGGAGGTCGATACAAGAGGGTCAGAAGGTCAATGTTGTCTTCAGCTATGTAGTGAGTTCATGGCTTGTCTTAGTAGGGGAGGGGGCAAGCATAACCCAGCTACTTGCAAGTCTCCCTGTAGATAAGGACAGCCAGTAGCACCCAAGAACTCAAAGGTTCCTTGGGCCTCAGGCTGTAGGGCACCACTGGCTGGTCAACCTTTTGAGTCTCTGGAAGGGAAGGTGATGTTGTTAACTTGGTAATGTCTGTGCTAGAATCACAGCTCTGCCACTGCCACTGCCACTTATTAGAGGTTTTGTGTCTCTGGTGACAGGAATAGCTGCTGGTACTTTGGAAAGTAGTTGTGTGATGAAATAAATGGTAGATGGAAAAGCTTCTTGTTACTTGAAATAAAAGGCTTCTTCATATGGATACATGGAAACTGTTGTGTATGTGTGTGCCTAGCAATAGGGGACACATTCCCAGCCTAGTACACTCTCACACAGATGCCTTCTTAAAGGGCAGTGCCAGAGTGACAGGGTCTGTAGAACTCATTCCTGTGGATGTCAAGGATGGGCTAGAGCTGAAGTTTTCCTCAGCACTCCCAGCTCATTTGCTTGGTTATTTCATTGTTATTTCAGCTTTTAAAATAAATATTAAAGACCAAGTACTGTTGCACAAATTCTGATTGTAATGAGACTCAGAGCCAGATATCGGGGAAGGGCTGAAATATCAGAAAGAGAGAAACACCACAGTCAAATCTCACCCAGCTATCTTCCAGCTTTCTCTGCCTTGCTCCTGGTAGCTTCTCAAATCTGCTGTTTTCCTAGGCCTCCTTAAATACCTTCCTCTCCCAGCTGTATCCCATTCAGGTTAGGATTAAAGGCCTGAGATACTCTATTTGGTAGTCAGCCTTGAACTCACAGAAACATGAAAGATCTCTGTCTCTGGAGTTATGGGATTAAAGGCGGAGGTCACCACTCCTGGCTTCCCCCATGCTAGGATTAAAGGTGTGTGCCATTGAAGCCCAGCTGTTTGGCCTTGTACTCACAGAGATTCCTTGGATCCCCGTGCTGGGAAAAAGTGTGAGTTAACACTGCTCTTGTTATCTCTGGAACTCCCAGAGATCCAGAATGATCTCTGCCAAGTTTGATTGTGGGTTGATCTCGTGATACTAAATACGTATCACCACATATACCCTCTTTGTGTCAAAAATAAAATGTTATAACTAACATAAGAAAAACCATATACAATAGGTACAACAATTATATACAATATATACAAACAATAATTACATGAAAAATGTCCAGTTCATTAACAGTTGACAAATTCAGAGAAAATATTTCATTATTTATACTATTTTGGTGAGTCCAAAGGATTGTACCTAATCCACTTTGTATCTAACTTGTATTATAACTATAAACTATATTTCGATGTCTCTTAAAGCTTAAGAGAAGCCACAGATAACAAAGAGGTGATACTACACAGTCAAAGGTTCTGTCACAATCAAGATGGGGTTACATCTGTGAAGACAGACCTTCTCATACTAACAGGAGTTCCCCAAATGCTGGAAGTTCAGCGCTCTAGGAGTAAGCAGAAGCAAATGCAATAGACATTTTCCAATGTTGAACAATGCCCTAGTGTTTTGTTCCCAATTGTACAAATAAACTATAAATTTTGTTTTCCTGTGTTTCTGGTCACACATTCATCAACTGTCTATTTATACACTGGGATATTTATAGTCGTTTTGTATAGAAAACATAGTTTTCTCTAAAAAATAACCTGAAGAGGATCTCTTCCACCAACAGTGAGAGTAAACCTGCCTACCAACACACGCAATGTTACACTTGATGCATACATACCCTATATCATGGAAAAAACCCATCTTAAAATAGATGAAATGTCTAGTAAATCTGAAGCAAGAGAGTAACTAGAACCCCCCCTCCCTGAAGAGAAGCCTTCTGTCACTGGATTTTTGATGTTGTTTTCTGAAATATGACATGGGTGACAAAAACAAAATTGAAACGTGGGCTCACATGACATTCAAAGCTATGTAGCAAAGGGAGAGTGAGAACCAAGCTGCTCATGTGAGCAGACACTGGCAAGCCCCTCTAGCTGACGGGGAGTTAAGGGTACAGAATTTATAAGGACCTGTCAGTTAGCAACACAACCCAATCCCAAAGAATTATTCAAAAGCAAGCAAAAGATGCCCATGGAACTGGGAGTGCACGCCTACACTCCCAGCACTAGGGAAATGGTTGTGGGAGGATCCAGAATGTAAGGCTAGAAGCAAACTGCACAGCAAGTTTGAGGCCAGGCTGGACTGCATAACACTCTGTCTCAAAACAACAATCCCCCAAACCACATAGATATATCGTTTCCCACCAGTATCAAAAAAACAAACAAGCAAAACCCAGAAAACAAAAAAGTGTCTGCGGATTAGAGAAAGTAAAATCCCTATGGGCTGTTGAAGAATGTGAACCCTATCTAGTACACATTCTATGGAAAACAGTACCAAAAATATAGAACTACTAAGCCTACTACCCAGCAGATAGCCAGAAGAACTGAGTTCAAAGAAATAACTGCACACTCACATACTGCAGCACTATTTACTGTAGCCAAGACAGGGAACCCACCTATGCCGAGGGCCCTAGACACACTGTGGAGTATTATTCTGCATGACCTATCACAGGAATGAATACTGAGGATGTTATTATGCTAAGTGAAACAAGTCAGTCACAAAAGGTAAGTATTACGATTTCATTCCATATGAATCTGTGTATGTGTCACACTCTACCTTATCTTTTGAAATAAGGTCTCTCTGATTGGCTAGACTGACCAGCAAATGAGCCCCTGAGATACTCATGTCTTTGTATCCCAGCAAGGGGATTATGGGCAGCCACTGCCACATGCAGCTACTTAAATGGGGGCTGGGGATCTGAACTCAGGGCTTCTTATCAGTCCTCCATCTCACAGCCCTATAGTTTCAATATTTTTCTGGATGAAAAAGTTCTAGAGATCTGTTCCTAACAATATACATATGCACTATTGTAGCTCACATTTAAACCAGATAATAAAATGTAAGATCATTTTGTATTATGTTTTTAATACCACAATGATTCTGCTAAAGGAAAACAAACAAACACCTAAAAATATGGTAATGGAGGATGCTGGGGGGGGATATGGAGGGGGTGTGATGCAAAAGGGACAGATGGAAACTGACACTCCTAAAAGAGAAGAATATTATTCATCTCTAAGTCTTAATAGAATCCTAAACTTATAGAGAATGATGAATGAATGAATGAATGAATAAATGACAAATACAAAACTGCCAAGGATGAAAGAAGTAGAGGTGTAAAAAGAACAAAGTTAAATATGACTCAAGACACTGAATTTGTAGTCAGTGACAACACATCTGAGGCCTGAGTGACAGTGACAAGGCACATTAAGTATTCAGAAGCTTCATGGCCTAGATTTTGGGTTTGTGGGGGGTGGGGTGCAGACTTCCAGCTAGTCTCCAGCACAGGCACACCTATGTAGGACAGGGTCTCCCACACAGAGGTGGATGGATACCCAGGAGAGAGCAGAGCCTTTCATCCTGTGGTCAGGTTTCAGGTCAAATGGCTCTTTCTTGCATAATCCTACTTGACTTCATTCTGGAAAATTCCACATATCGCTTCCTTGTCACCTTCCCTTGAATTCTGAATCCTATTATAAGCCTACGTTCATCGAATGCTTCCTGCCAAAGGTCACACCTTTCGGCAACATAGCATTCAGACAGACACTCTTTCCCATCAACTGCAGACAGTTAGGAATTCAAGGATAAATGAGCCATGGTCCCTGAAGCTGTTGGTGGGGCCTGGACGTGTCTGTGGCCAGAGCATCACTGTTTATTTCCAAAGAACTGAAAGCTTTGGCATCGCCAACCACTGTGGCAATGGAAAAATCAGTTTCCTGCCTTAGTAAAGGGGACATGAGAAGACAAGGACCCTGCTTTTGTAATTCTGGAGGGCCGGGGCCCTTTCCGAATCTCTGGCAGGTCATCTCTGGTAGAGCAGGAGTGTGCGTGTGTGAGAACACTGTTTATTCTGGCCCTTCTTGCAATTTACAAACTGAAACAAATAATAGTGGAGACATTTGCAACTATGGAAAAAGGGTGTTTACAGAGTGGAGAAACAGACTAAATAGGCTTAGATTACCAAAAGTTTCTCACACGGCACGCTGGACTGCGCAGCAGAAGGTGCAAAGGGCACCGAGGCAGCAGCTTCCCGCAGCAGCTCTAGCTTTTCACAGAGTCCTGAAACATGCCCCTTTCAGAGAACAGCATAAGCAGCTACATGTGAGGTCGGCTTGGTAAAGCCCAGGGACAAGGACAGGGAAATTTTCCTAAGTGTCCTATTTCATCTCTCCACTCTGCGATACTGCTTCTCGGATACCCGTCTTAGCTGAATGTTAAATCATTCAGGCTGGGGTGCTTCTTGTACTTCCCTGTGGAAACTAATTCATCAACCCTTTTTTGCAAATGAAACTGCTCAGCTGAACTTCCCTGTGGGAAGCCAGAATGGAAGACAACGCTTTCTTCAAATACCCACTGGCGGGTCATTTCTTTGTTCATTAGAGTGAAAGTCTATGTTCACCGCTCTTATTCTGAAGATGGTGAGGATGAAAAGCCTCTTTTTTATACAGAGGCGCTAGCAACAACGTACACCAAACACTGGGAAATGTACAATTTAGTAGGGAGAAAAAGAAAGATAGTTTTTTACAGTGTGATATGATCCTGGAGTTCATTCCTTTTTTGTTTGTGATTGTGGTATGTGTGTGTATTATGTATGTGTGTACAGAGGAGAACACTGGATGTCTTGCTGAAGTACTGACCACCTTCCTTAAGTCTCTCACTGAACCTGAATTAAGACAGTGGTTACCAAACCCTAGATATCTGTCTCATTGGTGTTAACCACACATGGTCACATCTGCCTACCTACATGGGTCTGGGGAACCGAATTCAGATCCTCATGTTTGCAAAGCAAGCACCTTTATCAACTGGCCACCTCTCAGACCCCTGAAATTTAATTCTTTAACAAGTGAACTTGAACTAAATTTAGGCATGGATCAGCAACCCTCACTTAAAAGTCAACATTAGTCACAGCTAAGAAAAGACTGGAGAAACCAGGCTCAAAGGAGATGCTGAATGCTTGATTTACTCCCATGTTCAAGAAAGGAATGAAACAACTGCCCAGTATTTGTTGAGTACATACAGTACCTCAGCTAACCTTCAAAATTACACTGGGCATGACGGTACATGCCGGTAATCCCGGCATTCACGAGGCAGAGGCAGGTAGATCTCTGAGAGTTTGAGGCCAGTCTGGTTTATAGAGTTCTAGGACAGCTAAACACAGAGAAACCTTGTCTCAAAAACAAGTAAATCAAGCATAGAAGTGGACCAGACAGATAATTCAGTAGGTGCTGGTGCTAACCACCAAGCCCGATGCCTGAGTTGTCAAAGCCCACATGGTGGAAGTAGAGAATCAACTCCTACACGTAGGTCTCTAACCTCTAGACCCGCCACATACAGGCAAATGCAGAACCACATGTACACACACAAAATAAATAAAACTTACAATTACAAAACACAAGTCACATAGCAAATACAAAATAATGCTAATAAACAATGGAATTCAATCTAGGGCTGTCTGCACCTTCAAAGGCACCTCCTTCTTCTTCTTTTGGTTTTTTGAGACAGGGTTTCTCTGTGTAGACCTGGCTGACCTGGAACTCAGTGATCCACTTGCCTCTGTCTCCTGAGGGCTGAGATTAAAGGCATTCCCCACATCCAACCCCAGACCATACTCTTCTTCTCATTAGCAGTTTCTATCAATCTCTTTTATGGGCTGGAGATGGCTCAGTGTTTATCAGCACTAGATGCTCGGGTTCAATTCTCAGCACCCACATGCACACTGTACTTTCAGTCCCAGGGGAGTTGAACTCCCTTTTGGCCTCCATGGGTACTGCACACACATGGAACACAGATTTTTTCATATAGACAAAACATAGTACAATAAAAATAAACCCCAAATATTAAAAATATCTTTTATGTTTTAAAAGCCTGACCATAAATAATTGCTTAGCTTTCTCTACTTGTTTTAAAATGTAAACATAATGAAGTACTACAGTGTAGGAAGCTTTGTGTCCCTTCTGCCTTCCTAGTAGACTATTATTATTCTTCTGCAATGTTTTCATATCCTTAACATATTTTAAAGGTTTGCTTATTCTATTACATACAGGTTTAAGTTTAGTTCATTTATTTTTTTTCTTTGAGTCATGTCCTAGAACTCACCATGTCACCGAAGATGACCTAGTTCTGAAGTGTTGGAATTACAGGCATGAGCCACCATGCCAGGTTTTATATCATGCTGAGGATCAAACTCCACACATTCTATTAACTGAGATACATTTGCAGCCCTTAGTTAGTTTACTGACCATGGATTCTCACAGACACCCTTGTCCATCTGTCGTGAACATGTTCTGATGGTCAGTTTTTCTTTGCATGTTACAGATGTGGGGTAGAGTGGCAGCCACTGACTGCTCTAAGCCCTTCATGCTTCTCAGCTCACTCATCGTCCCTCAGCTCCAGGTTATACATGGGGAATTACATGGTTCAAATCCACACAGCTTTAGTAGACACTGTAAGTCACCTTCTAAAGGGATGGCATTTGTTCATCTTCGCACCAATGAGGTACGTTTCCCACATCCTCACCAACCCTCAGGGGTCAGTTTTAAGCTTTCTTTGCCCTAATTTCCTAAGATGGAGAGAAGCCTTGTCCCAGCTCAGCCTGTTGGACAGTGTATCGGCACTGATCCAGGAGGCTCTCCTATATAAAGCTTCCGTGTAGATGCTGCTATTGTTTCTCTATAGCTTCTTTATAACAATACTATCATGCAGCTTTGTAAGAAGATTCAAGGAGAACATGGATGGAGATACTCTTGGTGCTTCTTCAGGTCAGGCCCACTTTTTTTTTCTCTCCTTGCTCTGGGAAGCTTGTGGGCAGCAGCATCTAGGCCCTCTTTCCACTGTTCAGCAAGTTGGTGAGGAGAAACAGGATGGTCCTGGACTACTGTGTCCAAGGCGGCAACAGCAGCTATGGCTCTCACTCTGCTGAGGTCTCATAACTGTCCCCAACAGCTCTGGACCAGGGGTGCTGTCCTGTTTTTGCTCATCTAGGGTACTTGTTGGCTATACGTGAAGAGGTGTAGGAATCTTTTCAGTATACTTTTGTGTCTGCTTCTGGTTTCTGGCCTTATCATGCCCATTTGTTAGCATGCCTGAGGCCGTGGGTCCATCCCCAGTTAACATCACCGTGTATATGGGGCTGGCTTTGAATTCACAGAGATCTGCCTGTTTCCTGAGTTCTGGAATTAAAGCCACAATGGCTGGCTCCAATCTCTTTCCATTTCTTATCTCTTACTCTCAATCTACTGTATTGCCTGCATAGAAACAGTATGAATGGACCCTTCATTTCATTTCTCTTTAAAACAAAAACAAAAAATCCCACTCTAAACACTAGTGCTCAGTTTCCTCATTTCCTTCTATCTTTAAATTAGAGTGCGAAAGAGTTAAGCTAGTACTAGTACACGAGTACCATGTCTCCTTCAGATGCCTCAGAGAGAAGAACCACATTCGAATGCATAATGAGAGGTTGGCTACTTAAAAACAAACTGATGTAGCCCAGGCTAGCCTTAGAACTCTCTACGTGCCCCAAGCTGGTATTAAACTTGTGATCCTCCTGACTCAGCCTCCCAAGTGCTAGGATTATAAGCCTGAGCTTCTATGCCCGGCTTTTAGAATGAGAGGCCACTGACAATATCCAGCACCAGTGAGCTGTGAGCTCTGATTTAGGTATAATTAATTTAAACAATAAGGTTCAAGTAATTCTTGTGTGTGTATTCAATAATCAGCATGTAGAGATCATGAAGATCACAACAAACAGTACGTTATTTACCATTTTAGGTTTTAAAACTAAGGGGAAAACATGCAGAGAAGAAATAAACTTTTTTTTTAAATGAATGTAATAACAGAAGAATAATGAGGTTGGAAAACAGATGTGGATGGAGGGGTAATCTTGCTACAGTGTGGCCCACACAATCTGGGGAGGAATGATAAAAGGAAAAAACAACACAACTTTACAAGCTGTTTTGAGACTGGAATTAAAAGAAGTAATCAAGCAAGGCTGCCTTATAAAGGGTCAGGGGGTAGCATCCTGCAGTGGAGAATAAGCAGAGCCCTGCTTCTGCTCTGGCCCTCAGTCTGGGAAGAAAGAGCTTCCCGGGGCAGCAGCTTCTCAGAGCGGATTCTTGATTCAATGTTTAATAATTGCCATCTAACCTCCTTCCCCTGGCCACCCGCTCCCCAGGGAGGTACTTCCCTAATGGGTTGGCCCTTTTTAGTCTGGTTTTAGTCTCTGACTCTTTATATTCCAATGCGGGTGGGGTGGGGGCTGGGGACCTCAGTCTATTTCTGTGACTTCCAGGCAAAATGTGTCAAATTAGATAAATGTGTTCGAGGCTGGGTTGGGAGCACACTCACTCTTTAAATGGTTTCTTCCCACATCCCGTTAACCATGTCTGCCTCTCAGAGTGTATCAGAATGTGTATAAAAACAATTCCAACTAAATTCCCACATAGGGTAGCTGTTTTTTAACTCTTACCTTATAGTCACATTTGGTGAGCAACAGAGATGTGAATGCAGCCTGCTCGTACAGAACAAAAAGCTGGTCCTGTTTCTGAGGTTACTCACAGGAACATAACTTCCTTCTGTCCCTATGGCTATTGTTAGGATCAATGTTTTTACGGAGCAACTGACAAGACACTCACCAGTTAACCAAACTGTGTTAGCCTATACAGAGTGTCTCCCAACCTGGGACTGTGAGAAAGCAGACCGCTGCAGACCGTTGTCTGACTTGGCCTCTGAAAGCCTTCAAACTCCAATACTGAAGTCCAGCCAGCGTCTAATTTTCCCCGTGAGTTCCAGGAGAGTGAAGCTGGTGGGAAGATTACAGAGTTCCTTGAAGCCCTGACCTCCAACAGGAAGAGACTTGTCAGCCTTCATGTCTCTCACCCTAAATTCCAAGGCAAACAACAGCGGCCGAGCGTTTTATAACACGTTCCCATTGTAAAATTGCATAGTTCAGAAACTTGAAGCCAGCTCCTCATTTTCCATAGACTTCATGTTAGTACCAACACATGATCTTAAACTCAGTATTTTTACTTCAGCTTTTCATTTCCAATTTGTCAAATGTATTTGGGGTTTCTCTGGCTTTCTTGTAAAACTGTGGCAACTTTCACATTGACTAATTCTTGTACTCGCTCAGTTCAGATCACTGAATTAACGGCCTGGGAATCTCTGATAACCACTGGTGCAGAGGAAGCACCATGGTGACTTCTTGGGTTTTCTGTAAACATTGGGAGAATGAGAATATCCAGTTCTTTCAGTTTGTGAAGATAGAAACTCTGCAGCAAGTTACTCCATTTCTCCTATTCTCATCTGTGAAATGGGTATAGTGGTGCCCATCACCAGGGGCTATTGTGAGGACTAATGACAATCTACTTTGAGGGACCTGCACAATGCTTAACATACAGAGGACAGTCTGTCACTCACAATCCTGTTGATGAGTGAGTGAGATGCCACACAGTGGCACTTCTCAGGACAAAAGATGACCTCAGGTGCCCCCAAAGGCACTAAGGGGATCAGCCAACAGGAGTGGGAGTGATAGCCAGTGTCTGGTGTCTACGGGAGATCTCCAACATGATTGTCCTAGGCCAGGAATGGACAAGTGCCAGTTTGAAGGCTGGTGGCATTGGAACAGAACACGAGCCTCTTCTTAGAAGTAGGCTGATGGAAAGGAAAAAAAAAAAAAAATGCCTGGAAAAGTTCAATGAGTTCACTAAGATCCAGATGCTAACCAACCTGCTTTCTGGGGTAGCACTTCACATTGTTGCCAGAGACCTATAAAAGGATGTAACAGACAACCTCAGCTTTGAGTGTGAGACCGATCACCTGGGCTCAACCCCCGGAGCAATTACTGTGCTATGAAAGGCGGATCTGAACTCTCATAAGGGAGAACAAAGCACCAACCACCCTGGAACATTTAGCAGACCTCTGGGTCATTATCTGGCTGAGTTTCAGTGTTCTCAAATTCTGTGCCCCAGAGAAGAACGGAGATCCACAAAGATAGCCCTCTGATCACTGCTTATTCTCCTCAACAGTAAAACTCACATACCAACTGCTATTATCTAAGTGCTGACAGCATGGCGGGTGCTACCATTGCCCACATCACCTGTGTACAGGAAAGAAACATTTAAAGAGGACTCAGATATAGAAAAGTGCCATCCGGTACCCAGCAGAGAATAAACAAGCTTGCTTCTGGCACTCAAACAAGCTGTTTAGGAGAGAAGGGCTGTGCATAAGCAGACCTTTGAGTTTAAGAAGGAAACTCATCTTTTAATCAGAAATGAAACAAGAATCCCCAAGAGCTCAAGGCTCGCTGCAACATCTGTCAGTTTAGAATGGATTAATAAAATTACAAGGGATGGTTAAAATCTTATCTAGGAGGAATTACAAAGACGAATCCATATGCTACAATAGGACAAACAGTCAGTGGTCAATATTTGGCTAGTGTTCTCTGCTTCTTCCCAAGCAAGACTCTGCTTACTTTGCTTCCTAAACACGTGACAGAGGGCATATCCCAACTCTGTCATATTAGGCGAGTCTGATAACATTTATTATCATGAATTCCCCTTGTTAAAACAGCACAGCCTAAGGGCATTCTACTATAATACTTACTCCATATTGTGATGTGATCAGCAGAGGACAGGAAAGAGAGGAGCTGGAGAGAGGGCTCTGGAGAGGAAGGGGACAGTGTGCACAAGAACATGAAGGTGAAAAGGTAACGGCAGGGGGACAGTAAGGAATTAACTGCCACTTGCAAAGAGTTCATCTAAGCCACAAGTGCCAGGAAAGACACAAAGTATCGGTTGGAACCAAAGTGAAAAGTCGGGGGTGGGGGTGGGAAACTTTGGCTCCTGGCTATTCACTGAGAGTGTACACAGTTCACGTGCATTTCATTTAAGAATCATGAGACCCCTCTGAGCAATTTGTTGCTCACATTTGCACATATTAAGCCGAAGGCTAAGTGAAGGCCATATTTGTTGCAAGGCTGTCATATCTTGGATTATCTGATTGATCCCAGATCAATTTCTTCCATCATACCCTTAACCAAGACATTATTTAAAGGTAGTAGAGTATAAGAACAGTGTATATCTACTGTGTTTTCGGCTCTAGGGTGGGGTACAGCATTGTACACCTTGGCTTTTAAAAACAAAGTATATGTAGTTCAAATTAGACTTGAACTGGCTACAAAGTCCTGTATGGCCTTGAACTTACGATTCTCCTGCCTCTGCCTCCAGAATGCAAGGCATTATTTATAGGTGTGCACCACCTGGCTTTCTTAAGGTTTTTGAGGAGAAAAATACTTTGACATGAGAAAAATTTCTGTTATTTTGGGTAAGATTATCATATGACTGTTGGAGTAGTCTAGTTAGGAGAAGTTGAGTGTATTTTTGGGAAATAATTGAGAACGTGGGTTAAAAGCCAGAATCCTTCTGTTTATCAGCATTATCATTTTTAGCTCTGCTTTCCAAGCCTTTAGCCAACCTAAGGATTGTGGAGACAATCTACAGACTTTCATGGAACTCTGCTTAAGCGGAGCACAGAATTCTTTCCTTTCTGTGGGGGCTGAGCTTGGGGCCCGGAGTTACTTGTGGTTCTTGGGTCTTGGGATAGAAACACCCCAAAGCCCTTAGGTTCCCTTTGAAATGACTGGGGGTTTTTTGTTTGTTTTTGTGGCTCTGTCTAAAGTTGGTGTCATGGCCACACTCTACTGTGTGCTCTTGACTCAATCAATATCTCTAAAGGCAGGAGCCAGTAGACATGGACATCCTGAACTCCATAGACAAAGACATTCAAGCCTGAACCAGAGAAGAAACTGCTTCAGGTTTGAAGACAGGAGACTTAATGACCTCTATAGGATAGTCCAGGTCAGGGCCACTTTGAAGATAAATCTAAGACTTTTCTTTTACAAAAGCCTCAGCTTCACTACACTTACGCCTACCAGCAGAGGTTGAGAGTGTAGTGGGTAACACATACTAACTCTGAAAAAATTAGAAATAATAAAATGTAAAGGATACAGTTGTGATTTGGAGGTTCAGAAATCTGTTTAGCTGGCATTCATTTTTTAAGGGAAAAGGGGCAGGATGCCTTCCTGGTCTCAATCTAAGTCTAAGAGAAAATATTCATACAGTAGCTTGCCAAGAAAACCATCAAGAACTCAAGCTCCTTTAAGTCAAACCCCATCACTTAATCAAATAATAAGGTATCATTCACTGAACATCTAAACAAATTGCTGGGACATTACCACAAGCAGCTCAGGGAGAAGAGCGCTGTGGTGAGCTTCCCACATAAGCAGCTACAGCAGAAATCCACATCTCCAAACCCTACACACAGTAAGGCTAAACCAGTGTGCAGAAGAATTTTAAAGAGTAAACGTTCTGTTGCAGAAGCTGCACTCTCTATGGGCACAACACTAAAACCAACCATACAGACAGACCAAAGCCAGGTCTCTTTTGATTTGGGGGTTCACACTGACTCCTGACACGAGGAGATGCTTGCTGCAGGCCCACAAGTATGGGGACAGAAGTCTCTGCCACCTCGGTAGTTGCATGTGATGCTTTGTATATAGTGACACCGAGAAGAAATGCAGAGAAGCAGAACCCAGAAACTAGACAAGGTATACTCTGGAGATCTTCTGCTTAATCACCCAATCCTTCCCCACCCCCATCTCTTTGAGACAATGTCGAAGTACACACCTGAGGCAGGCTTGTAACCTGTGATCGACTGTTTCTGTCTCCCAGGAGCTGGGGTTACATACCCAAGCAGCAGTGCAGGCTGCCTCAGGTTCTTTGCGGCTTGCCTAGGCGCAAGCTCTCCTCTTATCTAGCCCAAGGGAGACCCTGAGGTGAGTAGTGACTCTCTGCACTTTGGTTCCGGTCCTTGGCAAACCCTAAGTGAGAGAGTAGCTGGTAAAAATATTTTGGACAAGTGAGGTGGAGAGGAAGATGAAGGGCCTCTGCTGAGGTAGCTCCAAAGAGAGCAGACAAAAAATGGAACTCCAATAATCTCTGTGCTCTTTCTGAAACAACAGCAGCTCTTTGAAAAAATTGTCCATGAGTGCCTTCATAACACACTGAGATTAACGAAACACGAGGCCCATAAAGAAAAGCATCAAGGAAAAAGTGAGGTGACAAAATAGGGTCATTGTACTATGACCTGGTAGTATAGGAGATGAACAATTTAAGGTGAAAAAACAAAAATGTTCTCATTGAAGTTGCATGAATGTATAAATGATGGCTTTTTATATGGCACTGCTGTTGGTGTGGAAGAGCCTCCAGGGAAGGTCGCCGAGACAGCAACTGAGGCAGCAATTCTACTTTCTAAATCTAAGTCGTATTAAAAAAGAAATATGTAGGTTCATAGGCAACTAGGAAGCAAGTCATCTTCAGTGTGGAAGTGTTAGCACAGGCCTGCAGGTAGGTTCTGCTGAGGGAGCCTGGCGGCAGCACAGCAGGACTAAGCCTCTCCAAGGCTTTAAATAAAAAACATCCACTTAACTTTTATAGGGGATTGTTCCCTAATAACACACAAGGAAGGTGGCTAGTTCTCTGGAGTTTTGCAGCAGGACTGTCTCTAGGCTGGCCAAGGAGCAAGGAAAGGTTCCTGTGGGCTAAACAGAAAGAAAGCCTAAAGGATTCAGGTCTTAAGGGTCTTAGCTGAAGGCTCTTCTCCAAGAGTTAGTTCCTTTTATATGTAAATTAGACAAGACTCTTCAAAGATGAGCAAGGTAGGCAAAAGCCGGGCAGTCTCTATCTGTTTGAGCCTCAGTTTTCCCAAGGAAGCCAAGGAGAATGGCTACAAAAGATGCCCTCCTTCATAGGAGCGACAAGATTCCCTTGGAATCTGGGCTCCTCTGCTAGAATCTAATCACAGGATCCCCGGTAGCTGTGGTCCAGAGTTCTGGTGACTTACTACCCCTGTACTCTATCTCTAGGAAACCCCTATTTTGACAGCCTACTCACTCATCATGCCTCTTACCCTGGGCCACCTTTCTGAGGGGCTCTAAAGACAGGGACTGCACAAGCAACAGTGGTGAGAATAGTGCAAATGGGAGATGCTGACATGATGTGCTCTGCAGATGGAGGCAGACACACAGCATTAGGAAAGGTTATAGATAGAACATGGAGAGAGAGGCCCCTAGAACCCGAAGCCAAGAGGGAGAGGACCTGAGGGCAATGAAAACTGCTTCTCCAGGATAGGACAGGAGCTCTTGGGACACCACGCTGAACCCAGTGATGGGGAAATGGTAGGTCTAGCAGCTGGAAATCTCAGAGATAGGGACTCTAAGACTGACAAGGACAGAGATGAGATAACCTTTGGGGCTCTTTTAACCCCTCACACTCTAGAGAGGGTCCCCCCCTGTTCCATAAGGATCCAGGAACTGTTTAATTCCCAGGCTTAAAAAAAAAAAAAAAAAAAAAAAGTTCTTCATTTCTATTTTAAAAAATTGCATGTTCCCGTGGCCCTGGAATGCCTGCCTCCGGCCCCTCTGGAGCCCTGGGTTATGTGAAAGTGGCTGTGCCAAGCTGGTCCAGGGGCGGGGCTGAGCCTTCCTGGCTGGCTTGTGACATGTTCCTGACGTACTGTGTGGTCAAGGAGTTGGAAGTGGGGGGGCTGAACAAGGGCCAAGGCTTGCACTTCAGCTTCCTGACCTGGCAGCCATTCAGAGAGACCCCGCTAAGTGCTATTTCCTAAATACACTCTCTTTTCATAACAATCTTACCACATTGCTTTCCTTTACAAGCGCTCTTAAAAAAGGGAACTGGACTCCTTCTGGTTAATCTACACAGACTCCATTTGGAAACCATCAGAAACTGAACTCTAAACAAAACGTTATTAATGTGTTCTAATCTGCCCTCTATGTTGCAGATGAAAAGAAAATGTTTTATAGTTTTGGAGCATACGTTTTAATTGCCTTTTAAGAGTGCATATACTTTTAGTACTTCATGTTATAAAACTGTAGTATCTGTTTCTTGATAACTGTTGAGTGATCTCAACTATTTTTATTAGCCCCTCCACCCCATCCTCTTCTCCCCTTTTCTCCTAAACTGTCGCCCATGGGAAGTCCCTTCAGATGAGACTTGATATGAACCTCAGGTACATGGGGGCTTCATTATAAATAGCTTCTTTACAGCCTCCACCTCACTATAAAACACGTGTGCCTGAAAACTAGTTCCATAAACAAAGATGGACCGGGTGGCTTTGTACAGTAATCCAGCCTCACTGGGAATCCAGCAGTCTAGCCTTTTCCCCAGTTGCAATGGCTTTTTTATGGGGGCCAGATGACCCGCCAAGATCTGATGCTCCTGCTACTTTTCTCAACTGTACAGCCCTGTCCCAGGAGACTCACACATCAGTCAACAGCCCGGGAGGTTTCATAGGCAGGGTCTAGGATGCACCAGGATCCAGTGTCTTTCCAACAATGAATCCCAAATTCCTTAGAACTAAGCCTGGCATTCACAAACTTCCACCAGCTTGGAAAGCCAGGTCACATGCCAGTATATGTGGGAGCTAAGAGACTTGTTGTTTTGCCTTCCACTTGGGCTTACCTAGATCTTGTACCACTGATCTGAGTCTGGATTATGAGAAATGACATGGCTGTTCTGGCTTGTTGGGGTAGGGCCAGGGCTTAGAAGCAGTAGTGAAATTGTGCATTGTTAGGTTTCTGAGTCGGTCTGAGTATGAGGAGTTCCCACTGCTTTGAAACATTGGTAATAAAAGCTTTCTGAGATCATCCAATATAGGACTGATCAGATCTCCCCACCAGCTCTTAGCAAAACCATATGCTTATGGAACTGCCTGCCAGGAGTGCCCTTCAGTAGTCTTAAAATGAGAGGTTGCTTTTTCCTGCTGAGGTTCCTAGCACTTCCCAAGTGCTTTCCTGATACACTGCAGTTCAGGCCTTGGCATAAAGGGGAAGTGCTCAGTTATGACCCACATCTCCAAAGCAAAATCTTTGGAAAAAAAGCAAAACAAACAAACAAAACCCAAGTCTTTTTTCATCAACCCCAAATCACTTGGATTTGCCCAATGGCTCAGCAAACCTGATACTTACACATATCCATAGTGTGTGAATGAGCTCTTGTTTATAAACTTTAGGCTTGAAATTACTAGATCTTACCTTTATCTCTGTAAGTTTTACTGCTGATACTTGGAGGCACGGTCTCATGCAGACCACACTTGCATCAAACTTGCCTTGAGCCCAAGGCTGGCTTTAAATTGATCTTTCCTCTACCTCCGAAATGCTAGATCACAGGCCTGCAGCACCACCTTAGAATTTGTTTTAAGTTACATGTTCTTTTCCCTTCTTTTAATAACCTTTGCTTTCAGGGCTGGAGAGATGGCTCAGTGGTTAGCAGGGATTGTTCTACAAGAGGACCCTGGTTCAATTCCCATCACCCACATGGCAGCTCACAACTGTCTGAAACTCCAAGATCTGACCCCCCTCACACAGACATACATGCAGGCAAGACACCAATGTACATAAAATAAGAATAAATAAATTATTTTTAAAAACCTTTGCTTTCTACATGTGCTGAGGAAGACAGATGAACTAGAAACATGTCCATCCACAAAGGCTTGTGTCTCTATAGGGCCCAGGCTATGGACACTCCTGAAAATTCCCCCCAACAACTTCAGGGAAAATCGGCCCAATTACACAACCTTCTTTCCTTCTACAATGGCTGTTGCTACTTATATTAATAACCTTGATATGTGTTTGCGTGTGTCCCCTTTCAAACATTCCTCATTTAATTTCAGTTGAGAATCTTTGTGACAAGTAAAATCATAATACCTTGGGTTATCCCCAAAAGAGGCTTTAAGAGCTTCAAGTGTGGTTGGATCTACATTTTTAGATTTTATCTATCAGCTAGATGCAGATAGGCCCTTTCCTTTTGTATAGATAACAGGCTAGCTAGAAAACAACACAAAACAAAACACTGGGAACTGGGCATGGTTGATCTCAGTAGTAGGGATGCTGAGAGGCAAGAGAGCTGTTATGAATTCAAGGCTAGTGTGGGCTAAAAACTAAAAACCAAAATATCTGGCAGAGAGCAGCTACCTAAAGACTTTTGCCTATAACATACCACCATTCTACAAGTTTTGTAAAGAATTATTTTCTGGAATTCCTGAAATAACATAAGGATTGGGGGAGGCGTTGCCTTATACCAATAAAGAGAGATGCTTCTATTCCATACTCCATTTTTGGATTAATGAAGGCTTCTGAGACAGCGCACAGTTCTGTTAGGCACTGCTAACATCTCAGCTTTTGGGTGTGTTTCATGACCTTTTGTGCTAGCAAATAAGCCCTTGGAGGATTAAAATTTTCTGGGAACAAAATAAAGTACAGGAGGGCAGGCCCGCATCAACAACCACTGATGCAGGGGAAATGCAGATATTGCTTTAAGGATTTTCCTTTCGAAATAAAGTTTTATAGAAGTAGTAGAAAAGAGGAAAATATTAATCTAAAAAAGGTGCTTGAAGAATAATGTTTTATGTTTCTAGTGTTCATAAGCATACATTTTTGGGGGAGGCAGTTATTGCTAAAGATAGAACGCAGGGGTCTCATACTTGCTGGGCTACAACCCCAGCTCTCAAAAGGAGATTTGTAAGAGTGAATGTACTACTTTAAACTTCTTGACCTGTGCATCTAAAGTAGTTACTCACCATATCCCAGGTACCTCATGTGGATCACATAGAATATTCAATGATACTCTGGTTTCAGATGTGTTTAGAGGTCTTATAATCAGGCTATCGAGATTGGTCATCTGCCTGCCACAAAGCTGGCTACATCAATTCCCACAGTGACACACTCTGAGGACCACCATTCAGGACTGAGGTCACTGCCACTTCCGCTCTGCTGAGGGAGCACAGGCCAGGCTCATTCTCACCATATGACCTCTGCCCTCTGAACTTACATCTCACCCTTCCTCCAAAGGCTTGGGGCTCTGTGGGAATTCATGCCATGCTTATACCCTCAACTGCTAATATCTGTGTATGTTGTTTTCTTTGAAAGTTCCTGGGAAATAGTGTGTAGTCACCATGGGTTTTCCTCCTCTACCAA
Source organism: Sigmodon hispidus (assembly GCA_004025045.1). Classification (NCBI taxonomy): domain Eukaryota; kingdom Metazoa; phylum Chordata; class Mammalia; order Rodentia; family Cricetidae; genus Sigmodon; species Sigmodon hispidus. The sequence goes on along the minus strand of PVIH01001267.1, from coordinate 30,824 downwards.
CACCAACTCCTCCTAGATAGGATCCTACTAAATAACTCCCCACTGGCCTGGGAATGCCCAGGCTGGTTTTGAATATCAAATTAAAGGTCCTGCTAGGAACTGGGATATGCCAGACCGTCTGTCTTTCTCCTATAAGTATCAGCTACAATTCACAAATCAACCCCTTTATTCAAAGATGAGAAACTCATAGAATAAACTTGTCAGAGCAGAAGCAGGCTTTTAAATTGCCAGTATTCAGAAGGACCCTAAAAGGTCCCACCTACAAAGAAACTGTCTTAGACTGTGTCATTTTCGTTCAGGGCCTCAATAGGTAAGATTTAATAAATGCCAAGAGAGGCAGAGAGTTCTTCAAAAGAAGCTAATTCAAAAGAGATTTTCAGGTCCACATCCAAACCAGAAGAAACATGGAATGCAGAAAGGCATCCTAACAAAACAAGCCAAGAAGGTGCCCTCCATCCCTTTTGTCACTCTTTCGGCACTTTAAAAAGTGCCATCGTGACAGCCTCTTAAACAGCCAGTCACAACTGCGAGTGTGGCTCCTCTTCCAACACATAGGTGGGTGGGGAAGGAAACCCAAGAGGACCTCACTCCACAAGTCTTTAGGCCTGCCAAGTGATGCTTGTGACCATGAGGCGGGGCCTGCATCAGATCCAACCTTGCTGCACAAAGTGGCTGCCATCTCCAGCCATCCTCAGGTAGAATACGCTGCCCTGTATTTGCAGAACTGTTCAATAAAATTTTACTGCCAAAGCAAAAGGAGAAACATCTGCTTTGCTCAAGAGCAGCTGTGGTCAGCAATAAGGCAGCTGGTCCAGGGCCAAGGCCGCCGCCACTGCTGTTGCTAGGTGGTATTGTGGTCACCGGTAATTATTTTGGAGAATTTCATGGAGTCAAGGATAACCAAATGGACAGAGAATATTTTTATTTTACTCTCTATCTTTAGCCCCAAAACAAGAAAATGGTGACATGTTAAACAAAAATCAGAAGCGGAATGCACTCTGCTTTTTCATGGCTGAACTTTTCATGTTAAATGATTAAACTCTTTACATGTAAGTATTTAAAAGGTACAAGCTTTACAAAAGACACTCCCTCCCATCATTCTGACTGGGCAGCTCCTGTAGACTACATTAATGTTTAAGTGTTTCCTTTCTGATATATGTTATAGGATATTGTAAAGAAAATGTGAAAATTATAGTTAGCAAATCAAGAGAAGGTTCAAGTTTTTGAAAACCTCAATTTAAAGTTTATATATTTTTCAAAGTTAAATAATTTTTCACTGGGGTGGGAAGTGAAGTGTAAATAAACATCTGCTTAATGTGCCGAGTCCTGATAATTTTTCATGGAATGACAACTGTCAGACACAGACGTTAAATTAATATATACTACACTTAAAAAATTAAACACTTGAGTAATAACCTTTTTAGCCACTGGAAAATGACAAAGTCTGAGACATTTCAATCAAGTTAATTTGAGTATCACAGCAATGCATTTTCCTACCAGAAACTGTATGAAAAAACAAATTAAACAAAATGGGTCTGTGAATGCTAGGATAACATTTGAGCAAAGAAGCAGGCATGATTGCTTGTCAATTAGGTTATTACACACACACATTCCTTCGTTTTAAATCATGTCAAAGCTGAATGGTTCATGTTATATAAAAATGAGATATGACTTACAATAAAAAAAGAGAATTTTAGGGATTTTTCCCCCCTGGACAAAGAATCCTGCTGTGTTTCCCAGGCTGTGTGTTGGCTAATTTCTTAGGTTCAAATGAGTCTCCTGCCTCAGCCCCCTGAACAGTAGCTGATACTAAAGGCCTGTACTCACTGCACAGGGCTCCGAAATTCTCTTTAACAAACAAGAATACTAATATTCAAGCAACTGGGCTACATGGGCTCCAATGAGGCCATGCCAGGTGAACTAGGCCCATGGTATTTCAGGATCTTCTCTTAGCTCACCCTGGAGCACTAGATCCTAGAACACATTTGAGTAGTCTTGAAGCAGAAGAAGAGGCCAAGAGAACATTTTCAACCAGCCCTGACTACAACTTGAAGCACTGGCATGGATACAGAGCAGTTGAGGGGTGGAGCCACACTGGGTGCCTACAGCCCCAGCCCCACACTTCCCTGGCACCTGGGATGGGTTACTCAACACCCTCCCACCAAGCTTCCTTTCCTCTCTCATGTCAGCACTTAGCCTTGACTGAGTGGCACACATGCCCCAGACCCTGAAGAGCTGCCCATCAGCCCTCAGGACATGGCAGAGGGCAGGAAAGGCAGGCAGGGCACCCTGTGGCTTTTGTTTTCAACGACACCTTGAGACCATGAAACAGAAGAAGGAAGTTTAGGATTCCCTTAGGAGCTAGTGTTTTATGAGCTTGGCAGCTCACTGCTGCTGGGTTAAAGCCCTTCACCTGAAACCACTGAGTGCAGGCGCAGAAGACTCCACTACTTTAGTTTGGGCACATAAAATTTTCTACTATAGAGAAAGACTGATTGACACCACATGGTTTAGGGACAACTTTTTAAAATAGGCAATGTTATATAGATCAATAATGTTTGCTTAAATACTTCCTAAAGTTACAGTCTGTTATGCTCCACCAAGAAGGACAAATAACAAACCCCAAGCACCACCAAAGGGAAGTAGCTCTAATAGCCCATTACCTTTCTGTACACCCTATGCCTGCTCTTCCAGGAGAAGTCTAATAAAGCCAGCTATCTTACACTGAAGTGTAGTGGGATTGTAAGTGTTGGAAATACAACAAGTGCCATTAAAACTAACTCAGTATCTTTTTCTTCTAAGTGCAGAATAGACGCTGGAAGTATTACTCAGTGGTTAAAAGCACTTGTTACTCTTGAAGAGAGCTAGAGTTCAGTTCCCAGCACCAACATGGCGGCTCACAACTCCAGCTCCTGGGACTGACACCTCTGTTGACCACAGGCACTGCTTTCCTGTTATATAATTCATGCACTCAGGTACTCATACACATAATTTTTTTAAAAAAAACTAAAGGTAGGATAAGTAAAGGATATGAAAATGAGACAATTTTAACACAAAACAGAATAATCCTATGAATTTTACCCATTGCCATTCTTTGATGACATATTTTAAAATATGTACTAATTTATTATGTATACAGTGTTCTGTCTGGATGTATGCCTGCACCAGAAGAGGGCACCAGATCTCATTATAGATGGTTGTGAGCCACCATGTGGTTGCTGGGAATCGAACTCAGGACCTCCAGAAGAATAGTCAGTGCTCTTAACTGCTGAGCCATCTCTCCAGCCCCAAGAAGACATATTTTTAATAACTCTTAGTCATTCTGTTTTCAAACTCATTCATTTTCTCATGGGATTTCCTCAGATAGAATGTATTTCTCCATTATTTTTCATCTTAACCAATTGAAGAAAAATTCCTTCGTCTTGTTAGTACCTTTTAAAAGACTGGCCCAGTGAATCTAAAGATGAGGTGTGCACTTGTTGATAATGCACTGTACAATACTGGCAATGGAATTACAAATAACTTTGGTTCCTGCCTATTTGCCTCTATATTTTCCCTACAATAAATGTTACTTGGGAGGAAATGTGGCTTAAAAATGCTTTAAGTGTCTTTTTTCTGTTTTTTTTTGTTGTTGTTGTTGTTGTTTGTTTTAGTTTATTTTGAAGCAAGGTTTCATGTATTCTAGTCTATTAAATTTACTATGTAACTAAGAATGGCCTTGAGGAAATCTCAATTGAAAAAATACCTCTATACAATGTTCTCCTGTTTTCTCTCTCTCATGCATGCAGAAAAAAAAAGCAAAGCAAAACAAAAACAAAAAACTCCACAAAAACATTTTCATTTCTCAATAAAGCAGTGGAGATTTTTTTTAAAAAAATATTTGGTCTAAAAATTCTCTTTAGAAGACATATTACTTTTTTGTTTCTGTGATAAAATACCATATCCAAAAGCAACTTAAAGAGTTTATTTTGGCTTACGATTCAAAGGGATGAGTCCATCATGGCAGAGAGGCATGATGGCAGGAAAGGGAAGCCAGCTGAGCCTGATACAGAGAGCACACTGGAAACTCTCAAAGCCTGCCCGCCCACAGTGACATACGTCCTCCAGCTGGGCTGACTCTCCAAGCCAATTGGGTAAAAAGTGTTCAGATGCCTGAGCTTAGCTCATTCAAACCACCACAGAAGAAACCAAGGCCAACAGACAGGGGAGAAGGAAGGAAAAAATCTTAGTTCAGATCTTAAACTGGTTTTAGCTCCAGCTATTATTCTAATTAGGTTTACTGATTGTTACTTTTCTTGCACCATCAACAAAGAATTGACTGTTGCTGATGGTTGCAATTTAAATTGTAATATGGAACAAGAAGTAGATAGCCATAGAGCCAATGACAGATGTAGTTGCCTATGGTCAAACAGGATCACACACTGTCCTGTCAACTAAGTTACCTATAAACTTACACATTAGTAGTAACAACAAATTCCTCACTGACTTCTGGATGCATGCCAGTCAAACATCTGATATTAAACCCATTCAATATTACCCACCGTGGTAACTGTACTGACTCAGTTGTAACTGCTAGTTCGCTCTTTTGAAGCATAAGAAATGGGGGCTGAACTGAAGTGTAAGGAGAAGATACCTCATAGTAAGAATTGTTTTATGATGCAACAATGGGAAAATTCCCCAGAAGAATTGGCATGCTGAAATCTAATCAAATGCCTAATCTATATGTGCTTTTGACTTCATCAAAGCCATTTTAAGAGAAACAGACCATGGTAATTTTTAAAGATGCTCCTTTTCTTGGGGTGAAGGTTTTAATTAAAATATACTTCAGTATATTTAAAACCAACTTAGGCTGGGCAGGGTGGCACCCACCTGTAATCCCAGCACTCTGGAGGCAGAGGCAGGTGGATATCTGTAAATCTGAGGCCAGCCTGATCTATAGAGTGAGTTCCAGAATAGCCAAGGCTGTTACACAGAGAAATCCTGTCTGAAAAAATCTAAACAAACAAACAAATCCAATTTAAAAGAAACTAGCACTTTAGGTACATGGCTCCAAGGTAGAGGTAAATTAATACACTGTAGTGAATAAGATAAATTTTTTTCAACTTCTTAGGGGATGGATAATAAGAGCTGATAAATAAATCTTTCATACATTGTGACTGAGACTGGTCCTGGGCTCCTGACCTGTGCCTTGACTTCCTAAGTAGCTCAAACAACCCTGTCCAACTGAAGCCCATCTTTCTTCTCCCCCTTTTGTCTTTCTCCTAGGAAAGGTCTCCTAAACTCTCAGGCTGGCCTCAAACTCCCCAGCGTCAGTCTCCAGAGTTCTGAGAAGACAGATGTGTAGTTCAACCTGGCAAATGTGTTCTTTCATTGCCATGGCGTAGTGAAAAGTCAGCCGAAGTTTGTCTCCACCATGTATCTTCTACAGGCTCATCCTTCTTATGTATAAAAAAAGAAACTTTTTTTAAACTTTGCAGGATTATTGCAAAAATAAGAAACTACATACAAAAGTACTTCCTGGGGTATGAGTATATGTGTGGCTCTAGCTGTGTGTATGACTTTGGTGGCATGGTCAAAGGACTCAGACACTAAGAAGGTACTACCTACACCAAAATATCAGACAAATGTGATCTTCAGATTGAACTCCAACAGAAACATATTTTCCACACATTTAAGATGTAAGAAAAAACCTTTAAGGGCTGTGAACTTTCAACACAACAGTGACGGTGTCCCACACCTGAGTGTTCTCCTTAAGAAACAGATTCACATTTAAAAGGTCAAGTTGCAAAGCCATTTGATTAAAATAGCAGTAAAAGAGTAAACATTAACCTACAATTCTCCTTCAGTCTTTATTATCCCAAGTGTATCACCCTAGAGTAGGTTGCACCTTAAGACATTTTAGGATTATCTTGATTAAAATCTTTGAGTTCTTAATTTTAAGTAGGAAAAAGCTAATCTCCGAAAGCCAAGTTTAATACTTTAGCATGATCTATATCTTAACAGTTGCATGTTATCCCCTGCTGCTCTTGAGTGACACCCTGAAACATGATCACCCAGTCCGTTCTGTTTTATCAGAGCAATTGATAACACAGACATGATTAAGTCAGACAAGGAAAGAAGCCCATCCTTAGATCACCACAACCTCAGCAGCTCAGGACATGGGTAGCCGCTCCCTACAATTTTAATAGCTGTTTCAAGGGTCCCAGGGCTATCAGCTGAAAGCTTCAGACTGAGTAAAACCAAAACCCCAAACCCAGAAATCTGTGGAGCTACAGTCAGTTCACAGCCAAGTATTCCTCTAACATACCTTTGATGAGAGATGAGAATGCCATTGCATCTAAGATCTGGGCTCCATACTGCACACATAAGGAGCTGTCCTAACCTAAGATAGTGGCGCTGATTAGCCATGTCTATCAATTCTATAATGGCTGTGCCATTTAAAACTAAGTGCACTGGGCTGGAGAGATGGCTCAGCGGTTAAGAGTACTGACTGTTCTTCCAGAGGTCCTGAGTTCAATTCCCAGCATTCACGTGGCAGTTAACAACTGTCTGTAATTCCAAGATCTGATACCCTTACACAGAAGAGCTGTACCCACAACCTGTCTATTGCTCAGGAGAACCTAGCTCAGAGGTATATTGTAATGCTCCAATTGTGAGCAATATCTACTGATAAAATCGTAGAGCTTCTGTTTTCCATACATTTGGATTTATTTGATTGTCTGAATTCTCTGCAATATCCATTTTGATTTTTGCTATTTCTAGCCCGTAAAGCCATCGCAGGAGGTTGGCCTCAGGGCCCTGAGAGGAAATTTGGCTTCCACCTCTGGGACACACGTTTCAATGCTTAAGCCTCCCTGACCCTGCCAATCACCCCTCCCAGAAGCCACAGCCTGGCTTACAATAACAGAGTATATCAAATAAGACAGGAAAGAAAACAAGACAGTGGCAAGGTCAGCAGAGGACAAGAATATGGTGCCAGCCTCACAGAAACAACATCAGCTATACTTCCCAGGAAAGGCAATGCTAGCTGTAAGTCAGATCCTATTGCTGTGGTCTTTGCGCAAAGTAACTATAGGAATACTGCCTTCCTATGAGTCAGAAAGAAATACCTTTTTAGAATCTCACTGTACCCTACACCTCTAAACCCATATAGGGTAGAATCATTGTGCCCATGTCTTCTCCGGTGTGGAATTCATCCACATAGTGGAATTCTCTCACTATCACCATCCAATCAGGAAGAGTTCTACACAGAGGCATCCAGCCTCCTCCACGCTGCACTTTGATCATAAAGTCAGCAGGATTAGAGGGGAAGAAACCAGTGCTGGGAAGTTGGGACCTGAAGTTAATCTAGGTTTAAAATACCACTCGTGGGCTGTGTAGACTTGGAAAAGTGACTAATTTTTTTGAGTCTCTTAGAGAATTATTTTGAGAAGTTAATGGCACATGGTACATTTTCAATACATGTTAACTTATTAAAGAAAGCATGTCAAAAAAGAGAGGTAACTTTCCTGAGGAGGTATCTCCTCCTGTACCAAGGGCAACCCTCTCAAGCCTCACCCTCTATATGCCGCTGCTCAGTCTTTCTCACACCATTGTTTGTATTTCCTGCCTCAGTTCTTTTGCCTTTATTTGCTCTCTCTAAATAAAATCACCACTGGTCCTACCCTTGAAGATCCAAACACCACTCCAGGTGCTTATCTCCATCACCATATAATTCCTACTATTTTTTTAAGCATTTTTTTAAAAGGCAAGGTCTCACTATCACCCTCAATGGCCTAGAACTTGCTATGTGAACTAGGTTGGCTATGAACTTGGGAATCTTCATGCCTCTACTTCCCAAGGGATAAGATTAAAGATGTGTACCACTACTGCCCAGTTTTTTAAAGCTTTTTACAATTGGCTATTTTATGCCCTCTATGTGACCATTTATGTAAAATAGAGTATCTAGCATAGGGCTTTCTTGATCTTAGCATTTAATAAGAGAAGCTAATGAAAATAAATAGGTACCAACTATTCTCGTTCACACACACACACACACACACACACACACACAGAGACACACACACACAGACACACACACACACTGGTTTGCACACCCTCGCACACACATTTCTCAGAGACCAGCAGCAAACACTGACAGCCCATTACCCTAGGCACTGCAGGATGCAGAAGTGGCCAGAAATCCAAACCATGAGAGTTGGCACATTGTTCTTTGAACCCAAGGAGTTAAATGAAGTCATGGGGAGATAAAAATCTCTGGTTTTACTGTTTAGTGAGGCTGCCTGACAAACGAAGATCCAGCTGTAACGGGGACATTCCAAGCTTACAAGGCGCCAAGTTTTACTAACTATAATTTAATGGGTCCAACTGCTGCAGTCCAAATTCTTGTTTGGATAATCAGCCTTTGTTTGATTATGCTCACAAACAGCACAGGCTAGCATTAGCCTCTGAGTATGTCATGTGAGCTGATTACCCCAGGCTCCCAGTAGCAGAAACTCATACACAGAGAAGGATTATTTTCCTGGTATTACTGTTAGCTAACATATAATCAGCACCCCCCACACACACACACAGTCTGTGTATCTCTTCCATAGCCTCCCCCAACCTATCCCAGCCTCCCCTACCTCCCTCCATCCCTCCTCTCCTTCTCTCTCTCTCCTTCTTCAAAAGTCTTCCAAGTTCAAACAAAGTTGAAGGGTGAAAAGGTCAAGAAAGTTCCGTGGCTGTGGCTGCTTAGAGCGAGGTAGGCCGAGCCAGGGTCTCGCACTGAACAGCCACCGAAAGCTCAAGACTCTCATATTTCACTGTATTCTGCAGAGCATGGGCGCCTTGACACAATCTGTTTGGAATGAAATTAAGCCCTTGTTAATAAATTTTAACATAATAGAATAACTCCACCTGCCAAACCATCACATCCGTGCATGAGCAACTCAAGTGGCTAACTCATTTGTCAAAAATGCCAAATTCTCAAAACTGTACATTTCAGACAAAAGACACTCATCTGGGATCACACCAGCATGCCTGGGTACAAGCCACTGGCTATAAATGCCAGAGAAAGACTGTAGAAGCCCTGTACCTATCCAGTCCTTCAGCCTTTACCTGGTCATCCACAGAGCCTGGAGAGTCAACACATCTGAAGTGCACAGGACAGAGTGTGGAGGACAGAAAATACAGTATTTACCGTTACTTTTTGGTGGGAGTCAGATGTGTGGCTCTCACAAGCAGTGCAGGAATCATTAGGGAGGGTACATGGCTGATAAAAGTGACACAACCCAGGAAAGTGTAAGGCTGGTCTGGACATGGCAGTGTCGATCAGCTCTCAGCAGCTCCTGCATGGCAGCCACAGGGTGCCCCAGAGAACGTGCCCTCTCCTCCATTGGAAGGAAGCTGCAGATGCTGTGGCTGTGGACACATTCCCACACCCTCCTCGGAAGGCTCAGATTTTAGTCTTATATAGCAAGCTCTATGCTGAGAGAACGATTAGGAATCAGAACACTCCAGCCTTGCTCACTGTCAGAGAGAGGCACATGGAGGAAATCCATTCTGGGTCACAATTTCAAAGTCTCTACAGTGCCTCGGCCATCAGGATTTCTGAGAACTAAGGAGGGCCCAGTGGGCAAAGCTGAGGAAGTTCCAGGGAGCCCATCTCTTCCTGTTCTTCATGGGGAAGACAGTTTCAACTGTGACTTCCAATGACTTCCACATGCTTGGGTCTGTGCTAGTCCTCAGTACAAATAAATGAATTATTACACATTAAGTCACACTAAAAATCTGAATCTTTTCTTCCTCTCCTCAATGTTGAGTAGAGAATGAAGCATAAAAATAAAATCCAAGCCTGCTGCCAAGTCTCATCCTACATTAGTTGAAATTACAGAATGGCACAGCTGGAAGAAGGCTCACCCAAACCAGAGCAAGGAAGCATGAGAGCCAGTAGCAGAGCCTGAGAGCACCCAGCACCCTCCATTAACCCAGGTATCCCCTCCTCTCCTGTCTGTTTACATATAGGGTTCTGTGCAAAATTTCATTAGCAAACAGGCTCTGCCATGGGGAGAGGAAGGATGAGAAGTCAGGCTTTAAGATAAAAAGCTTGACCAACCTTTTCATGTTAAAGTTACACAATAAAAACATATCAAAGCCTAGGCACAAAGGCTTGCCCACGGTCCCTTGGGAACTGGAGGAGGCTTACTAGAACCCTTCCTTCTCCAAGCCTCTAGTCCCATTCAGACTTCAGAGCTCTATCAGGTGGGCTTGTGTCTCCTTTTGGTCCTCTCTGCTCAAAACAGCATAGGAATATTTACATAGCATAAAAGGCCACGCTGGCTTAGAACTAGATGTCGTGCTCAGAGGAGGTGGGCTGATGGCCGGCCTCAGGATAAATTCGCTTCTGTAAAAGCCATTAGCCACACAAGTGTCTGTGAAAGTCAGACTTTACCAGGAAACCTGTAAAACCTTGGGGTGAAAACTCTTCCCTGGGGCTCAAAGGTGTAAAGCTTCCAAAAGGAGACGGAGGCATTCAGCTGAAGTCATCACTAGCCCCTTCTACTGCCCCCTCAAGAGTGCTCCCGGATAGCAGGGAAGGTAATAAGGGAAGAGGTATATTCAAGGTCTTCATAAGTTGTAACAAAGTTTATCACACTCCGACTCCAATTAGCCACCCCTTTAGTCTCGAGGGAGGGTCACTAAGCTGCAGATCACTGCAAAGCAATGACTTCCCTGAGGCCTGAAACAGACACAGAGGCACATGGACCCATCCGGAAACACAGTCAGACTGAAGCAAATTCCATGCAATTCCCAACTGACTCAGGCAAAGTAATTTTGTATCTCATGATGCTAGCTCAGGACTTGCAGTAGTGATGTGTTAAACAGATACCCGATTCTCAAACAATGATAAGGAAGATACTGGAATAATAAAAATTAACAGTCATTCCTGAAGGATGGCACCAGAGGAGTGATGATCACCCAATCCAAATAGAAAAAGGACATGAGGGAACTGCCTGCACATCATTCTTATGCGCCCCCCTCCATTAGACAAAGTGTCACGTACCCCAGACTGGCCTCAAATTTGCTCTACAGCAAACTGCCCATCCTGCTTCCACTTCCCATTGCTGAAGCTCTGGGTATGTGCTACCAGGTCTGTCCTGCAGTGTTAGGGACAGAACTCACAGGCTATTTGAGTGCTCTACAGACTGAGCTACATCCTCAGGCCTTCTCTACTTAAGAGAACACTGGTCCTGGGATGCCAGAAGTTCAGGGTGTGTACCAAGGACTGTGAAAAATATAATATTCCAAGTTCCAAAACTAAAGAAAAAATAATCCCGCACTCCATCAGATAATAATCTCTAGAAAAATACTCTTTTGTTGAAGTGTATCTAACTCTAAAAAAGCTACCTTCAGCCCCCACAGTCACGCTGAGTACATCTATCCAGAACGAAGAGTCTCTGAACTGTATGAAAGCACAGTTCACTGCTCAGACAACCTGAAGCCATTATGGTCTTCTCTCCACTTCTGAAGGAGGGACTCTCAAATGCCTGGCATGGTTTTATATTTCAGGTCTGACCTTAAGGAGGAGTCAGGTTGAACCAGCTTTGCCACACAGATGGCACTGAGGTAGTCCTCAAAATTTATAAACCTGGTTCTGAATGTGAAATGGGGGGGAGGGAAAGCAACAAAAATGCTATTCCTACATATGTGTATACACAGAGATATAATACAGTATCTGCATTAATTTTTAGAATAAAACCCTGATAGCAGATTATGGCCTTAAAGCCAGGGGCTGGTCAAAAGGGAGAGAGTTAGCAACTCTCCTCTACTGTAAGAACTACTTAATGAAGAATTAGAAACATAAGAAAATGATTTACCAATCTGGAGTGGGGCTGCCTCAAAAACATGATAAATTAGGGTTTCCTGTGCAGGCAGTTTTTCTGGTTGAAGATTGCAGCATGACTGTAGTCTCCATAGTTTTTCAGTATAACTGGGCTTATCTCAAGGCAAAACAATAAAGGATTTACATATCACTAAAACAGTTCAATTAAAATCCAAGTCCTCCAAATAGGAGTCAAGGTCTGGTAGGGTGAGGGGGAGGAGGTTGGAGGAGAAGGAAAGGAGGAGAGAAGGCAAGCATTAACGAAAGATCTCTTCTGCACAAAGGGATAAAAGATATTTTTTAACTAGTAGGATTTTAATTTACTGTTAGTATTTCATGTTAGGTGTACTGGTAGAACACCAGTACACGTTTGTGTACCACATGCATGTCTGGTCCTAGGAGGTTTGGAGGAGTCGGGTCCCTGGAAGTGAAGTTCCAGATGCCGTGGCCCACCATATGGGTGCTGAGAACTAAATCCCAGTCCTCTTCAAGAGCAACAAGTGCTCTTAACTGATGTCCCATCTATCCTGCTCTGGGTTAAGATATTGTTTTAAATTATGGGAACATTTCTCATCCCCAAACTACTGACATAGTTTAATTCTTCTAATATTGTTTTGGTAGTGGAGCAAGCTGGAGTTAGTTGAAAAGCAGGTAACAAAGAACTACTATTTACTGAATTCTCTACAATATATTTTGACAAGACAAGAAAGTGAGAATCTGGCTTGAAGGTGGTGGCACATGTCTTTAATCTCAGCATTCAGGAGGCAGAGGCAGGCAGATCTCTATGAGTTCCAGGCCAGACAGGACTACAGAGTGAGTTCCATGATAGCCAAGGCTACATAGAGAAACTTTATGAAACAAACAAAACATAACAAAAAAAGAAAGTGAGAATCTACGTCCAGAAAGACTGTGGTAAGCAGCTGTGTTAGGAATGGTTCATAATATATGAAAACAGAGGGTCAAAGGAGAAGCGGCCTGTGCCATGAAAGGTCAAACTCACCCTCCATGTACAATCTCCATCTGATGGCTAGCATCAAGATGGTTTTTGTTTTTTTTTTTTTTCCTTTTGGCATAATTCCCCATATAAGGAAAATAGCTGAGTATGGTAGCATGCACCATTAAGCTCAGAACTGGCAGGCCTTAGCCAGAGTTACACAGATAGTGAGGTGGTCTTAAAAACTACTGATAAAGGTAACAAATTCTCTGAGCTACTGTGAATAACTAACTCATCTTCTCAGCCTTGGTTACACTCCTTCAAAATAAAAATTAAACACCCTCTCCAGCACCATGCTAGATCAAATGAAACTTTTAGGTTGAAAATCGATGCTGAGAGAGTAAACTGATGACGCCCTCATCTCATACAAGACCACCTAAGGCTTTTGGGCTGAGATGTTCTGAGAACACTGCTGCTTCTTGCTCCAAAAAATAAGAATCTGTTTGCAATTAGATGCGAGGCTGGTGGAACAGCATCCATGAAAACACAGTTCCTAAAACACTTGGGGATAATCAAGATGCCAAAGAAGCTGAGGCATTCTACTCCTCCTGTTTCTCTCCGGGCCCCATTTGGTGTTACTAGAAATAATAAAGGCCTTTCTGATTTTATTAACATATCAGTGGCAGCAGAATCCAACAAGTGGACACAGAAATATCTTCGCACCCTGGATACCATACTGAGAATCTCTGTGAGGAAGTGTACAAGTTCATGACCTTTGACACAATAGCCAGTGGCTAAAACCAACACAAGTGTAAAAGGTAAACTTTAGAAGCAACTGGAATTAAATCAGTGCTGGCAATTGAGAAGGTCACTTGCTGAGTGAAAAGAGGTAACATATTTAGCCCATAATCTGTGTTCTTCTAAGGCCATTAGACCCGAGTTCCAAAACAAGAGGAAAGACAAGACAGTCTTATCATCTAAGAAAATGGGGGGTGGGAGGGCTGTCAAGGCAGCTACCAGCAAAGCCCAGACTGAGTGCAAGCTAATGTTTCCTTATGTGTGGATAAGTAAAGGAAGGAGAGGAGAGTGTGCAGTCCACGCTCAAACTCCGAGCTAATCAGCATTGTGGCCATGAGAACATCTGCCTACTAAGTGTGCTCTAGCTCAGTGCCAATCAACATGGTGGCCACTAAGCTTTTGACACAGGCCAATCTGAGGAAAACGTTTTGCAAGTCTAAATATATAGTAGGGCTGGAAAACTGAGCTTGAAACAAAATGCAACATATTCATGAATAGCTTTTATACTGATTACATCTCGACATGGCAGCCTTTTAGATATGGCATGTTAAATAAAATACATTCTTAAAATTCACTTCACTTAAACTGGGAACTTGTCTGTGACCACAGCACTCAGGAGGCAGGAAGAACGTAGAAAGAACTTGTCTCATGCCCACCCACTTAAATAACAAGAAAATGTGAAGAACAAAACACACAACTACCACCAACACCCAAAATACCCTCTAATCCAAAACCCAAGTTAACTCCATATGTTAAGTTTATTCAGAGAAACTGAGCCAGGTGCTAGTGGTATATCCTTTAACCCCTGCCATGCAGAGGCAGGCAGATCTCTAAGTTCAAGGTCATCTTGGTCTACTACAGAGTTCTAGGACAGCCAATGCTACACAGAGAAACCCTGTCTCAAAAAAAAAAAAAATGTTTATAGAGAGAAACTGAAGTACAGAGAGGACGAGCAGCAGATCCAAGGCAGGGAAGTGGTGGGGATTAGAATCCGGCAGCCTGGCCAGGTGAATCAGGACAACTAGAGATGCCCTGGCTCATAAACAAACAAGTATCATTCCTACCGACTGAATCCACAGATCTAATAACCCAAGCTCTCTCCCTGTCCCTGTCACACCCTTTAGAACAGGTCAAACCATGCACGTCCCTGCCAATTCAGTGTTCAAGTTCTGCCTGTTTCTACTTTAGTTGAAAGTGGGGCTGAATGTACCATCGCCCTCAATAATGATCATGGTTAAAGATCATCACCTGGACACCCACAAGTGGTAAATACAGTAGGAAAATGCCTGGCATGAGGAGAGAAAGCCACACAGAGCACACTGGAGAGTGACCAGGTTGGACAGCAGACTGTCCAGAACTTGATGAAAAATACCTCTAACCTTGAAATGTTTTAAATGCATATTTTTTAAAAAGCTCTATGCCCTGATGCATATTGTAAAAAAATTAATCTTAGCAAGAAAAGTGTTGCACAGCCTGATGCAGCTGTCAAAAGGAAGAATGGTGGACACTAATTTGGTATTCTTCAGATTGGGAAATGTTAATGATCAAATGTGGGAACCACCTAACTGGCAGCAGGGAATAGCCATGTGATGGGATGCTATCACTGAGGGAAATCTAGAGGACCCCTCCCTCTCTCCCCCCTCCTCCCTTCTTCTTCCTCTTCCTCCTCTTCCCTCTCTCTCCCCCCCACCTCTCTCTCTCCAAGGGAGCAAACAGGAAAGCAATGGAAATCTACCGGGAGGGCTGCTGTGACTAAAGGAACTCTTAAACAAAACCCGGGCAGCTACACCTGCAATCCCAGCAAGTAGGAGGCAGAAACAAGAGAATCAGTGCAAATTCAAGGCTGGCACTGAGACCAAAACCCAAATAGACAATCCACATGTTTACCAGGCAGAGGAAGCTGCCTGGAATCCCTGCCTCCCTTATCCAAGACTACTGGATCACTGGATAAAAAGGAAGTTAGTTACCCAGCTAACATGAGGCAGGAGGCTAAAATGTCACAGGAAGTCATCTCTACTTTGAGCAAAATACAGCTGATCAATTTTCTTTTCCTTTAATAAGGAAGACTACTCTTTCATTTTATGAAGAAACTTGAGATCTGAAGAGGGGCCAACCCAGACCAAGCCACCTGGTCAAGCCTGGGCTTTTTGATGTTAGAAAATAAGGATGCAGCTTTTCAACACTGAAAATTGTGGTTTGATAAGCCCCTGGATGCTCTATACGAAGGTTCACACCAAGGCCTCAGTTTTCATCATTTCACTCTGGCTCTAGGTCACTGCTCTCGGGTCTCTGGTCCTGGGCTACTGGAGTCACTGTACCACCCCCACCCCACCCTACTTCAGGAATCTGCTCTCTTCCGTCCCAATCATTTATTAGCTTAACAGTCATTTCTGCAAAAGCTGGCAGATAGGAGACGAGCAATCAACCCTGCCTTCTGAACACACATGGCCATCTTGAATGTGAACGCAATGGCTACCTGATAAGTTCTCTGAGATTCAGGATGAGCTGGAGGGAAATGCTAGGGGGTATAGATGACTTGTGAAGATCTTGGCTTTGGGTGGTTGTGTAGGTTCATATTTTAATTTTAATAATGTGGTTCCTGTTTTAATAATTTTCTACCCAAGTTCAGCAGGGAGGGGCATGGAGATGGAGTCCAGTTCCTTTAGTGATGCTGATCACCCCAGTGGGGGAGCTAGGAAAGAGCCCAAACAGCCCAAATGCTAGCAATTTCCCTCTGAACATATAGGACTAAAATATACACATTTAATAAATGTCAATCACATGCACATGGTAGCCACCACCACTCCCCCCTCCCAAAAAAAAAAAATCAGGGTCTCATTATGTAGCTCTGGCTGGTCTGAAACTCACCACACAGACCAGTCTGGCCTTGGACTTACTCCTAACTGCTGAGATTAAAAGTGTGTACCACAACACTCAGCATGTTTTTTAATACTAGCCTTGAAAGGACCCCAAGCCTGAGCACTTCTCATAGGAGCTTTTCAGTGATCATAGTTGGGGTATCAGTACCAGGAGTAACCCAGTATCAGCAGCTTTGGGAGGGGTGCTCAGTCTAAGAAAGCGAAGTGCAGACAGGCCTGCCTTCCCAGGAACCCGAGAACACGTCCCTGAGGTGTAACGGCTTCCTTTCCCTTCCAACCTTGGTAATCAGATTTATCTCTAAAAGGCTAAAGGCATGACTCTGCTGGTGACAACAAGTTAAGAATCTGAAATCTCTGAAGAACAGATGATAACCCAAGACTATCATCGTGCTTTGGAAAGGGGAGGCTGTGAAATGGCCTTAAGTGTCTGATAGGAGTCTTCTCAGACAGCTTGGAAACGCTGTGGCCAGTGATAATGATAAACCCAATTCTAAGCAGGTACAGCTTGAAGTGAAGGAACTGTTTCTGACACCAGAAGGGAATATTCTTAGCGCTCCTGAAAAACAGCAGATGAGCCTCTGAGGGGGAAAAAAGCAATGCAGAACAAAGGAGCAGCGGAGACTGCTCACCAGGCACCCAGGCCAGGGTTCCAGTTACTGTCCACTGGTTCCACATACTGTCCTCAAGAGAAGGCTCCTGATTGGACCAGATGTCATTACTATAGCTCCATTCCCACCCTGGCTCCTCTGCGGCTTCTCTGGGGCTCAGGGGCACAGCATCATTCTTCTACTTTCACCTCGTTTTCCAGCATCCTATGATCTGTTGTGACTGAGAACTCAGTTATGTTGTTGACCATGATAATAGAATCCAAGCAGTCACAGCTGTACTGATTCATCGTTTTTTTTAGTTTCAGTGTTTTTACCTAAGACCAGGAAAGTCCCGAAGACCTAGAAAATAGTTTAAAAAAATTCTTCATGTGGGAAAGGCCCTCTTTTGCAGGCCTACCAGAATTAAGTCAACCTCAAAGCTAAGGGTGAGCCAGAAAATCTATTGATTCTTGTGCCTCCATCAAATACAGAAATTTTATCTGTAAAGACACACCAAGGGTTTTCTCTGAAAGTTCTGGGAATGGCGAATGTATTTCTGACTGGACCCTCTTCCTTGCCCTATGTATGCCCACGTGACCCCTGTTATTCCTGCCCCTGTCAGGATGGGAAGAAATCGTCCTTAGAAGACCTTTCCTTTTTTATATTTCACAATCTCATCTCTGGAATTCAAGTCTTAGTCCCCCACAGCCCAAATAAGAAGTGCTTGTCACCAGGAAGGCGGCCATCTAAATAAGCAGCAGCTGGATGGATGAGAAAAGAGGGCATGTCAGCCCAGAGCAGCAGAAAGGGTTTCTCACGGCAGCTATTTGCAACCCTCCAAGGATCTCCAGAGGCTGCCCATTAAAACCCTGTTAAAACACTTCTGATGTTGTCAGCAGCGGAAAGCTGAAATAGCCCAGCCATCCCTGAGACGCTGTCTGCCTCCAGCGATTCAGTGGTACTGTCAATACTATGAGCAGGAAGGTACAAGATAAGCAACAACCTAATTTCTACATCAAAATTTCATAGACTCCTTGAGCTGGCAGCACCACTGATGTGGATATACAGAACCAAGTCAGGGCCCCCTTTGGAAGAGAAAGATCTGGGTTGAGAGCTGTGCCCCCCCCCCAACTCAAGTCTTGAACTCACACACTGGGTGACTCCCAAACTCCTGGGGAAAGGCGCCTGGTGAAGAATTACAGGAATGTTCTTCTTCAGGACCCTGCCGGACACCACTTGAAGTGTGGTATTTCTGAGTAGTTTTTACAAGCTGTGCGTGTAAGAGCATCTTCTATCCACCATTTACCATCCATGAGGAAAGGCCATACCATTGAGAAAGGTTTATAACTCAATTTTGTGCTTTAAATGTTTCAGATTACCTATCAAAATTTCAGTTACAGAGCTCAGAATTGTAATTCTAGAGACCTGTTGTCAGTAACAGAATGAGAAAGATGTCTTATATTGTGTTCAAGTGATACACTGTACTGAAAAATAACAGGGTACGCATGGTAGACGCAAGGATCCTGTCATCATCCGCAATGATCGCCACAACCTCATGTATTTAAACATCTGCTTCCAGGTTGGTGTCACTGTTTGGAGAAATTATGGAATTTCTAGGTGGTAGAGCCTTGCTGGAGGAAGTCCATCACTGGGAGGGGGACAAGGGGGCTCCGGTGTCACTGCCTGTTCCCTGCATCCTGTGTGCTGATGGAATGCCCAGTTTCCTGCCCCTTCTCGGTGCCTTCCCAGCCATTTCAGACACTATTCCTCTGGAATGGGAGGCAAAATAAATTCTCTTCCTCAAGCTGGTTTGCCTAGAGTGTTTTATTACAACCACAGAATGCTACTAACACACAGTAGTAACTCTTTTTTAACCCCACTAAACAACTGAATGGATACATCCACATTGGTACAGCAAATGAACCTGGAGCATAGGTACACTGGAACCTACAGAAATCCTAGCTGTCCTCATGGCACATGGGGACCTGAGATGGTATCAGAAAATTTAAATGATGCCTTACCAAAAAAAAAAAAAAAAAAAAAAAAAAAAAAAAAAAAAGATTTTAAAACCTTATGTGCAATATCAGAGGTGGGCTTGTACAGACAGTTGTGAACTACCTGATGTGGGTACAGGAAAACAAACTTGGGTACCCTCAAAGTGCCATATGTGGTCTTCATTGTGGAGCCATTTCTCCAATCCCCAAGAATTAGCTATTTTATTATAAATGAATCAGGAAAATGGAATGAACTTTCAGACCATCAGCTTGACATCTTGCTTGCCTAACAATGATAATGCAATACAATGTCTCATAGTATTTCCACAAACTGTATCAGACACCAAGAATATGAAGGTCTCAACCGGGTGGTGGTGCATGCTCTTAATCCCAGTGCTTGAGAGGCAGAGGCAGGTCAGCCTGGTCTACAGAGTGAGTACCAGGACAGCCAGAGCTACACAGAGATATCCTACCTGGAAGCGGGAGAGAACCAACATTGAGCATTTCTTCCTTTAATTGCCCGGGTCTCCTTGTACTGGGTGGCTCAATACTGTGCTTGCTCCTAGAAATGGACTAAAACCACAATATTAAAAGGGGAGCTCCTTGGACAATGTTAGCCAGTCTACTTAAATTGTCAGGGACTTCTTACTTTGAAGTCTTACAAACTCCTCCAGCACATAGCCACATTCAGTTTTCATTGTTTTAGACAGAGCTTCAGTCTCTGCGGTGGTTTGGAAGCCTTTGGTGAGAATATTGTGGCCCAGAAGTCACTGTGGCTTAGTCAGTTTCTCGCCCTGTAATGAAGTCTCTCCGTGACTTCAAAGTTTGGCACCAACATGTTCAGAGAAGCTGGCACTTGGGACTTAAAACTAGAATTTTCATAACTACATTGAAACCCAGAAGGGAGGGAGGCTCAGGTGAGTACAAGCAACACAGCCTGGGATGGTACAAGGTGAAGAAAAACCTTTCCAAGCAAATCAATAGTAAGTCTGAGGAATCTGGTTAATGATACTACGTCATCAACAACAAAAACCCTAATGGAATGAAAATGTGAAATTCCGGAGTGTGTTCAGGTCCGGAGAATATGCTGCGCATTTACTTGCTCATATATTTGTGGCTCAAATAACCATGATGGGGTGAAGAGTATTTCCATTCTTACTTCCTGTTTATCTTTTCAAGAAAGGCTTCCTATAATTTACATTACAGGGCGAGAAACTGACTAAGCCACAGTGACTTCTGGGCCACAATATTCTCACCAAAGGTTTCCAAACCGCCGCAGAGACTGAAGCTCTGTCTAAAACAATGAAAACTGAATGTGGCTATGTGCTGGAGGAGTTTGTAAGTTACTCATATTGAGGTCTACTATCAAGGTCCTGAAGGTAGGGTAGGAAAAGTATTTTTAGGATCTTTAAGGAATTCCAGTGTGGAGTCCAGGTTGAAAAGTACTGTTTTTAGAGATGGTACTCACAATCAATGGAGCCTGGATATTAAAAACTAGGAGGTAGTGGAATAAAGGCACAGCAATGTGAAGAGATGGGGACAGGAGAAGTCACACTCCGCGTTCACTTTAAATCTAGCAATTTTAGTTTGAGCTCAAGGACCCTGCACTCACATAAGGAGGGCCCCTTAGCATCTCAGCATCACCAGCACAATGAATGCTGATTCCTCCTCAATGCAGGTGACTGACGCAGATGACACTGCCTACATTTCCCAAGATACATCAACAAAATGCAGATGCAAAGGGAACTTGCTGTCATCTAGTTTAGATACTTTGTAAAACATAAGCCTGAACACAGAATGGAAACTGGGAACAGCAAGTCTTATGTGCTCGGGAAGCAGAGGGACCTTTTGACTAGGGGTTCAAGGCCAACTTGGACAGCAGAGCAAAACCCATCTCAAGAATAAAGTAAGTGAAAAAGCAAATAAAATTAAAAAGAAGAGAGATGTATCAAATAGATAGAGGCAGTGGGTGGAAGGTAGGAAAGTCAGATATCCAGACAATCCATTCAAGCAAGTTACTGATTTGGGCTCTGTGATGCTGGTGATGCCTGACATAGCCTCTCCCAAAATCAGGCTCCAAAAGAGGTCCGCTTCTCTCTCATAAGAGTTAAAGCTCTGGGCATAGGTGAAATGTATCCCTGTCCCCGATTCTCAGGGAGCTCAGCCAGCTCCCTAATCTGAAAAGAATTAGATCAACTCAAGGACTGATTAAGGGAACAAGAATAATAGACAATATGTGAAATTAATCCTGGTTAGTTATAGTTTCTGCTTATCTGCTCCAGTTATCAAGAGATCACGATTGGTTCCTTAATTTCCATCTGTCTGCTGGGTGAAGATGCTTCAGGCAGGCTGCTTCTTGAGGGTAGTCTGCATCTTAAGTACACACAAGTGGAATGATTGCTAGATGCTTGGGCCACTATTTATAGCACATAGTCAGCAGGGCACATGCTTTTTAATAGCTAACATTCAGCCTTTTCGAGAAGGCCACTGATTTGAGGTGTGCTAACTCCTAAGACAGAATCTATCTACTAGCACTGTTCCTATATATGGTGTAAGCTTTGACACCAGTCCTAGTAGGAGCCATGAGAAGTTAGCCAGTTTCTCAAAGCCCCACAAGAACTCAGTGAGGGCTGGCAACTCTGGCTTTCCTTGATTCCAGTCAGGGAGATCCTCATGCCTCACTGGTCTTCACGACGCACCACATCACTACAGACCTTTCTCTGTAACCCTGGACAGAGAAGGGCAGAGGCAGAGCTGAGTATCCCATTCCATCCTTTCCTGCCTGCTGGGGGTGAGACTTGACGCAGTAAAGTATATCCTGAAAACTGTAATTGTGTGAATTTAATCTCAACTCTTTCACAAATGCCTAGCCATCTCTCTGTCAAAAATGCTCATTTTCCAATGTTCATTACTTAATAAAACACACACACCCCCCAAAAAACCCAACAACTGTGAAACACTTAAGGCTGAGCTATGAGTTGCAGAGCACCTTGGGCCACATGAGTTTAAGGTCAGCTAGAGGAGAGATAGCAGAGTGAAACACTACCCCAAATAAACAAGAATAAAAACAACAACAAAGAGAAAAAAATCCCTTCAGGGACATAAGGTAGGATGGTAACAGCATGAGTCTGCATTAAATTTTCTACCAATTACAACAATGATAAACTCTTCTCCATGCTGTACCCCACGGGAAAGTCTCTCGGGGAAGGGAAGTTAATACTCATGTGATATACAGTAAGTCAGGGTCTGGGGAAAACAGAAGACAGGACCTGGGTCCCCCCCTCAAGGAAGTTTCTATTGAGTTGGGATTCAGTTCTGAGATAGGAGAGCACTCTATGCATATAATAAAGCAGCAGTACCCATAGGGAAGAACGGTAAAGGGATCTGAAGAACATACAGACAGGCAAAACTTAGGGAGGGCGCCCTCAGAAACCAAGCTAGGAGGGTGGCTACGGAAACAGAATGCACAAAGCCAATGCATTTCCCACTGTGGTTTCCAAGAGGTGCAGAGACAGGCTGAGGAGACACCCTAAGAACTGTAGGCAAGGTTGGTATGGTCTCACTGCCATGACACAGTAAGAAAGTAAGTATCAGCAGCCTCACACGTGCTCATATTCCTACTGCACAGTCTTGCTCTCGCTAACACAGCAAACTCCAGAACTTTCTTTTCTATAGACAGTACTGGTTTCATTAATATGTTGTCTTCTTTTTGAACTGCTTGAGTGTCAAAAAAGAGAGTCTTTCCATTAGAGCAGAGCTCTTTACAGGTTACTATATGTGTTATCTTTAAGGAGCAAGTGGAGAACAGAAATCTGTCAAGTCTAGAATATTCTTCCTATTGAGTTCTACAAATGGTAGAAAACAACAGCATTCCAGTCCTTTCTAACATTAGCTGCTTTGTTTCTCCTCATGACCTTAGAGGGTATTTGCAATCTTCACATCCTTACAAAATATTCAGATTCCTCAATGAAGTGAGTTTCCCACATTGTGGAAACACCCACACAGCGAACTGCAACGGTGAATGAAATGGATTATAGTCAAGCCTTTGGCAACACTCCTTTATGCTAAGGCCCTGCTCTGGTGGGCAGCCCTCTCTCTAAATCTATGCTGGAACATTTAATCCAGCAAACACACTCAAGCCTTACAGGAACTGTTGAGTAGTTGCATCATAGCTGCAAATACAATCCTATGTCCTGGCTGAAATAGCAGGGACATTTGGAAGGAAAATGTCCTGGACTGAGAGAAAACATCCTCGCTCTGATGCTACAGATTCCTACTAGACTAAAGCACTTCTGCAAACTGTCCTCAGGAGAGCCAGCCTGCCCTCCTCAGTGCCCTCCCCCAGCCCTCCCTGCTCTATACAGCACTCCATTCAGACCACTGCTCTTCCTGAAGGCAACACTCACTTCACATTAGCTTTCTAGAAGCTACTCACCCGAGGGAGGGCAACTCAAAAGGGTCGCCCTGGACACCAGGACACCCGAAGCAAGAGATAGAAAGAATGAAGTCAAAGGGACCAGAGGAAGGTGGCTGTTGCAGCAGCAGACGAGGCTCCCAATATTAAAACTATTTCATTTATAAACTAGACTGCTTTGTGTGCGTGTGCATGCACATTTGTGTGTGCAGAAGGCAGATGACAACCTGGTATATTGTTCCTTAGGGGCTAAGCAGTCCACCTGCTTTATTTTTGTGTGTGTTTGGGACAGGATCTCTCACTGGCCTGGAACTCACTGAGGAGGCTAAGCTGGCTGGCTAGTGAGCCCCAGAAATCTGTCTGTTTCTGCTTCCTCCTGTGCTGGGATTATCACAATGCTCAGCTTTTTAAAACATGGGTTCTGGAGATTGAATGCAAGATCCTGGGACGATCTCTGTAGGACCTTAAAAACATATAAGTCCATGTATATCTAACAAGTATACTTATCATGTGTTGTTTAGGTGTGTATATAGTTGCACACATGCACATGGTACCATCATAAGGGCAGAGGAAACACTGGAAGTCTTCATGGATTGTTCTCTGCCTTATTCCCTATAGTCTTTGACTGAATCTGGAGCTTGCCAGTTTGGGGCAAGGGAGGTGACTGGGATTAGAGGGCTGTGTGACCATGACAAGCATTGTCCATGGGTACTGGGGAACTGGATTCAGGTCATATGTTTGTACAGCCATATTGCCACACCCTAAAAATATTTTAACATCCTTCACCCACAAATGCAATGAGTGAGGAAAATGACCCCTTGGTGACCACCTGGATCACTTCCAGGTGAATTCAGACAGTGCCTTCTGACTACAGAGAAGAGAAACAAGGGGAGGGGAGCTGAGGAAAGTCTTGTGTCATTGCTGTCTTCAGAGCACATGAGAAGGTCTGAAGGCAGAGGAAGATGGCCCATGACAGACTGTGAGAAAATCCTTCCCAAGATGAACCTATCCTTTCCAGGGAAGAAGGAAAGCCTGGGAAAGGGGATTCTTTATTTCCCTCAGTACTTCAGGCTGAGAGACAGGGCAGGGCAGTAGGAGCTGAGAAAACCCGTTCGCTCCAGGCATTCAGTGTAGAAACACTCAGCAAGAGAAACACCGGGGATCCTCTTTAACTCTGGTCCTTGGTCATCTAGAAGGTTGGTGACTGATGTTCAACATGGTATTTACTGGCAGTGAGGCTTTGCTGACATTGACTCTTGACTACTAAGCATGAAGAAAATCAGATTCTTTTCCTTTTCTATTACAATGTATGTATATACGTGTGTATGCATGTATCAATTTATGCACACCATGGCAGTGTGCCTGTGAAGGTCAGGACATCCTGCAGGAGTTCCAGGGATGAAAACACATTCACCAGGTTTGGTGGTATGTGGCCTTATCTACTGAACCACTTTGAGTTTTCTCTCTCTCCCTTTCAGTCTTCCTACGTAGCTTACGCTGGCTTTGAACTTGTGACACTCCTGCCTTTCCCCCTCCAGTAGCTGGAATATGATATCATACATATCTATAATGATTACTTTTAATGCTGGTTCATTCTTTCAAAGCTTGTTCCGCATGTATTCTGTTAGAAGTTTTGAATATGATTTAATAAACTGTAAAGGTGGATTCCTAAATGGAGTTCATCATACACCATAAATTCATTAGACACCACAAGAGATATGCTGCATAAAGGTACCTTGTACACAGGTACGTTTCCCTTTGTAAATGACAGGAAGACATCACCTTCTAGCACTGCGGTGACCTGACACATACTGAGTCAGTAGGTGCTGATAATTCTGATAAGATATGGATACATGTTAGCCCTTCTAATATTATATACTTAAGCAAAATCTGACTTTCTTCTTGGAAGTGATGGGGCCAGCTCCCAACCCTGGGTCTCACCAGGAGCTGTCCTGCATTGGCTGCAGGCTGCAGGACTTTCACCCCAGCTCAGCCTCTTCAGGAAGAAACAGCGGTAGTTCCACTGCAAAATGGTGCAAGGAAGCCACCTAAAAGGGTAGGCGATCTTCATAAGTGGACAGGAAACAGAAGATGAATACTGGGCGGATGACAGACCCCTTCACTGCCCTTCAAAATACAAGCTGTTCTATTAAACATAGGGCCATTATGCTGGCTGGCCATCCACTGTAAACCCCACAGTGATTAAAATGCTGGCAGGAAATGAAAGCTCTCTATTGAAGGCCCTTCCCTGAGGTCCTAATTTCAAACCAAATTTTACAGCACCGCACAGGAACAAAGGAGCCCAGTCTTCCAATCCTCCTTTGTCACTTTGGACAAAGACACCCCCTCATACTCCTCAAAGAACAATGGCCTCTGTGGAGCTATGGCCACGCCAAGAATGGGCACAAACCACACAGCAACACATTTTAAAAATACATTTTACACTGCCCTTGACATTTCAGATAAATAGAAACCACTGCACTGAAATTCCAAGTATCTCGCTTCCCTCCAGCTCTTGCCTCTATAATGAGAATTTCCCTATGTTCCCAGTCTACTTGATCTTTGACATTCTGGCCTCTGACTGGAGCACACAGACAAGTAGTCAAATAAATTAATTATTCAGATAATTGCATTTTATTAAATAATCACTTAACTGAGACAATAGCATGATTTTCACCAAGGAGACAAGGTCACCTCCAAATCTCTTAAAATTGAAGTCTAGGGCCATCTGTATAGTCCACAGCCCACTCTAAGAAAGCAGGAAAAATGCTTATCAGAACGGAAGTCTTGTTCTTCACTAGCTACTGTTTTGAGGTGGCCTTTTGTTGTTGCTCTATTAAAAAGTTCTTTTTCTTTTCTTTTCTTTCACTTTTCCCCCAAATAGCTTCTGGTTTTCACTCAATCACTCCAGACTTACAGTTCTGCACAAGAGGTATTTACTTGGGATTGGCAAACAAAGAATGCTGCTGATTTCCAAGGTATGGAATAGGAGCCTCCTGTGGCAGCCTTGAAGGTGAGGTATTACCAGCATGTCCCTTCTCGAAACTGTACAGAGGATCTGGGGTAGACAAGCTATGCCTCATTCTCATATTCTCTCTCTCTCTCTCTCTCTGTCTCTCTCTCTCTCTCTCTCGTATCTTTTCTTTCTTTTAGCACTTGATCCTTAGCAAGGAAACCACTCTTCCGGCACCTCCAGCAAATGTAACTGCTCACTCTTACAGCAAGTGTGTGCCACAAGTCTGTAGGGAGCACTGGTGAGCTGACTGCGTGTCTGCTTCAGGGATAGCTACATGCACTTTTTCTGTGTGATCTCTTTGGGAATAAAATGTGCCCACTCTGGGGACCACCACCAGCAGGAACAGCAGAGATGCCTCCTTCTCACAAAAGCACAAGGTAAAGTGCCTGCTGCACAAGCCTGACGGTCAAATTCATTCCCCAAATCCCACCATGGAGGAGGAGAACCTGACCTCTCTGAGATCCAGGACTACGCACACAAGCACAGGATAAAACAGGACCTAAAAACCAAAACCAACATCTGATTCCTGCATTTAGGCTGTTTTGTACCATTCTTTTTCAAATGAAGGCGAACTGATGAGATTCAAGACAAAGTCAAGCTAAGAAAAGGAAAAGTCTCGAACTGAAGAAAACCCTGGGCTGTCCAATGACATATATCATCACTTATTTGGTGATTCACTATTATTCACTCATAATGTCAGAAAATGAAACTCTGGATTCAACCTCAGGGTCAGTCATGGGAATGTGCAAGACCACAGCAGAACAGCAAAAGGAAAGTCTCATCCCTGGACAAGCCCAGCAGTTAGGAAGCATGGGGTACAATACAAAGTCTAGTGCAGCGCTTCTAAACTCACCACAGGATGAGAATGGTCTAATACAGGAAACATCAAGGATGGGGATATAGGCCACCAAAGCGCCCTACTAAATTTGTATTTTAAAAGTACATTCAGACTCCCAGGCAGTGGTGGCACACACCTTTAATCCCAGTCCTGGAAGCAAAGGCAGAAGGTTATTTATGAGTTCAAGGCCAGTGTGGCCTGTAGAGTGAGTTCCAGGACAGCTAGGGAGGGCTATACAGAGAAACCCTGTCTTGAAAAAACAAAAAACAAAAACAGGATGCTCAAGGCAATAATTTCTTCAAACTAGTTGTTAAGGCATTTTATTTAGTTAATGGATGTGTCTGGGCGTTTTGTTTGCATGCATGTCTATGCACCACATGCATGCTAGGTGCAGGTGGAGGCCAGAAGAGGGCATTAGATCCCCGGGAACTAATTACAGACAACTGTTCGATGCTATGTAGATGTTGAGAATTGAAGCTGGATTCTCTGAAAGAGCAGTCAATGTTCTTAACCACTGAGCTACCAGCCCACCCATATGTAAGTTTTTAAGACACTATCCAATGCAAAAGGAAAAGACAGCACAGAAGGAAACATGTCTGATGATGCTCACTACAGGCTTGTTTCTGAAGTAAGCATAAATCCACCCACAGCTCATGTGTCACATCAGTGTAGGGTCCTGTTTTAGAAGCAGTGATGTTCCTGACCGAGATGGCATGTTGATCTACACGGAATTTACTAGTTCAATCACTTAGTCATTCAACAAACATTTAATAAGTGCCTACAATTAGGAGTGCTAGAAAGAGTGAACTATGTAAATGTGCTTCAAGAAAAGTATAAAATCCTACATTAGGACTGCATCAGCTGCTCAACTGACTCGAGGAGGAGGAGAAGAAGAAGAAGAAGAAGAAGAAGAAGAAGAAGAAGAAGAAGAAGAAGAAGAAGAAGAAGAAGAAGAAGAAGAAGAAGTAGTTGTTGTTGTTGTTCAGCTTTGGGAAGAGGAAAAAGGCTGACCTTCCTCCTCTGTTCCCTAGTCAGAGCGCACACTGAAGGCTCCTGGACCTGAGGAGAGAGCTCAGAGCCACTAGCAACTTCCTAGCTCCCATTTTAATACTGGGCAGAGTGAGATGCACTTACTGAGCCAGGGGCTTCAGAACAGGAAAGAGGCCTGCCTACCCCCATGGCATGTGGGAGCAATCACTAAGAGCAATTTGTTCCTTGTATGTCAAGGTCAGTGACATGCTCTGGGTAGACTGTCGGAGGCAGTTCCTGAGTGTCACACAGGACACAAGATAACCTAAGGTGTCTGCCATTTTCCTCATGCTGGCTTTCTCCACAATATATTCTCTCTCTCTCTCTCTCTCTCTCTCCCTCCCTCCCTCCCTCCCCCCCTCTCTCTCTGGTGGTCTTCTCTTGGCCCACAGACAGTTCTATAGCTGATTTCTATGTGGGGGGCCCACCAGGAAGACCAGCTGGATTTGTTGAAATAAAACAAGTTTTCCTTCCTAAAACACATTATTTTTTTAGATCAGGAAGCTGGTTTCTGGCTGTAGCCCTTTTAGGCAATACTGTCTGTTCCAGCTTTGAAAGGCAGAAAAGAGCCTATTTTTGTTTGTTTTGTGTCCTACCCCCACCTCCAGGAAGAAAGAAGCAAAGTTATACTTCTTTTTGCATTTCCCAGACATGTAAGTCGAAGAAAGCCAGGTGTATACGATGCTTTCTGAACTGGCCTGAGGTGCTAAGCAGAGGTGACTGACAGCTGTCACAGTGTCCTTCTCCATGTGGGCCTTGACTTCTGATGGACTGGACGCCAGATGCTCCCTACCATCCTGACTGCTTTTCAAATGTGTCTACTGATTTACTGGATTCCAGGCCCTTTTCGTTCTCCGGGGATGAAAAGACCAAGTGTTACGGTGGGGATCGGACATGAAGGGGACATGGCACTGTGTTTTCAAAGGCAATTAGACTCTAGAAATATTTAATGAGAGGACCATAAATCCTGCTTTTAGGAAAGTCACGGCAACGAATCCTGTTATTTTTAACATGGGTATTTTAGTTTTGAAAGATTCCACTCCATGTTTCCCAAATTCAAGTTTTTCACATAATGTCTATTATGTGTGGGAAAAAAAAGACAAATCCAAACATGGAATATTTTTGAAAAGTAGTGCGCTAAATGTAAAGGTCCCGTAAGATGGGCTATCTAGAGTCTTCTCAAGTGTTCACACGACCTTCCTTCTATTAATAGGGCAGAAGCAATTCCCATTTGAATATGGAGAGATACCTTGTAGGAGGACATAGTTTAGTGCAAATAAACTTGAAGAAAGTGTTGACTTAAAAATAAAAATGCTGGGAGAGTGGGGAGGGCTTTTTCTCTCTCTGTGAAAGTTTCAGTTACAGCTGTAAACAAAGGCAGGTCTGGCTTAGTGGCTCGGCTGAGCTGAGGAGGGCTAGGAATACACCAAACCTCCCAGGGTGAGGAAGTGTTTGTAAAACAGTTAGTAAATCACAGGCTGCTTGGGTTGCCATGCCGAACAGAACAGCACAGTGGAGGACAGGCTGCCAAAAGCGCAGCTGTGGAAGAAGGGACCAGGCGTGGCTGCATGGACATGGACGGAACCCCAACTAGGAAGGGCCTCTTGCTTCCATTCCCTGCCTCTGCCTCTGCCTGGTTAGGGCTGCGTGGTCATGGCTCATCACTGATCTCCCCTATGGAAAGCCAATACGGGACTTCCCCAGGATACTGACTTTGCCTTTGGGACTAGAGTTGAGTGTTCTAGCTGGGAAACAAGAAACACATTTGAGAAATGATGGTGGTACAAGATTTTAATCCCAGAACTCAGGAGGCAGAAGCAGGCAGATCTCTGAGTTTAAGACAAGCCTGGTCTATGAATGGGTTCCAGGACAGCCAGGGATACTCAAAGAAACCATGTCTTGAAAAAGAAAAACCAAAACTGAACTAAAACAAAACAAAAATCAGCAAAAGAAGATGAGCAGTGGGTACAGAAGGAGCTAGCGTTCCTGTGGACTGCAAGTACCTTTTGACATGTGTATAAGCACTGCTTTCCCATGTCTACATTTCCCCGATTCTGTCCCAGACTTTCTAGGGGTGTGGAATCAGTTAGCTCTTTACTTGTCCCCAAGAACTTGTTCCGGTGAGGAGCAGCTGAGAGACTGCGCTCTGAAGCCCTGCTGCACAATGTTCTGATGGGATGGACATTCACTTTCTTCCTTAGTCTGTACACTCCAAAAACACCCCCTTTAAACTGCACATCCCTTCTCCATGGAGAATCAGTCTACCACGTCCCAACAGCTACTATGTACC
This sequence comes from Sigmodon hispidus, assembly GCA_004025045.1. Classification (NCBI taxonomy): domain Eukaryota; kingdom Metazoa; phylum Chordata; class Mammalia; order Rodentia; family Cricetidae; genus Sigmodon; species Sigmodon hispidus. The sequence goes on along the minus strand of PVIH01001267.1, from coordinate 182 downwards.
AAAGCCAGGCTATGAATGCAGGATAATTAGCAGTTTTCAAAGGAGAAGAATTACATAGATGAAATATGTATTTAAATCTTAAGATGAAAGGAATGTGGGCCAGACAGAATTGTACAGCCCCTTACAAAAAGAAAAGAAAATGAAAAGAGGGGAAGCAGGCTAAGGAGAGGGGGGGGGAGGTA